>CARXXK010000003.1:15460235-15545059 GCA_949089665.1 Macrosiphum euphorbiae | reverse complement strand
TCGGACTAACGTCCGAGTGTCCGACTCGTAATTTAACGATCTGAATGGCGAAATCTGATAAAAAAGCAGGTCCTCCTACAGTCCTACGCAGCATGTCACTGCATGGAAACATTGAAATTACATTAAAAGAATCGGGAAACAATTTTTTCGGAGGATTTGCTATATGCATACTGACCATACTGTAATTTAAAAGTCTAAAAACTTAAAATCGTAGCTAAGGTGTTTCTAGTTACGTATAAATCTACATTTATATGAATATTGGATAACTAAATAATTAAGGCAGTTATTTGAATATTACGATAAATATATTATTATGCAAGGAGATATTATTCATATTTCTTATTCTATCCTTCTTCTTGTTCTACTTATTAAAAGAAAAAGTAATTATTATATTTAACATTACAGCGGTGGCGTGTACACTGTACGCATAATATACCTGCCTATACCATATAGTTGAAGGTACCTATATAGGGCTTTATGTTGCAATGTAGCCAATGTATAGGTATAAGTAACCTGCAGCTCACTTATTTAATATTATCATAGAGTGTATATGTTACGGGTAAAGTACAAAATATGGTTAGTGTTCACATTATCCGGGTAATGTGTACACTACCTGAACCTATTGGATAAAGTAAAAATACTATTTATTAGTAAGGGTGATCCACAGAATGTACTCTTTGCGGTTGTGTCTATAAGTGATAATCAATATTACGAACTCGGTAATAAAAATGGCACTCTTCATCAACTTTATTCCAGAAATCAATTCACTGTATGCTCTGAACCATTAATAGATATTTTAGAAGTTTTAGCCACAAAAAAAATCTTTGAGTGAAATAGCTAATGAACAATATTTTTCCGGTGGTCAAGGTTTTAAGAAGTGTTTATATAAAACTAAATGCTTAACAAATAAATGTAAATGCAAATCCAGGGGAATACTTTGTAATTATAAATGTCATCTAAACTCAAATTGTTCTAATAAATAATTGTATTTCGCTTTTAAATTTTAATTAAGTAAATAGTAAAGTTTTTCAAATATATAATTTATAGTTTAATAGTAATAATAATAAATAATTTTTTTTTGAATTAGTATAATTTGGTTTTTGCTACTAGAAAGACTTTGTATAATCTGTACCATTTGAAGTGTTTGTTGGTCATGTTGTACCAAAGTTATAAGTTTACGATTATAGTTATACGAATACATTATCCACAGCACCCCGGATAATGTATAAATTGATTGGATACTACATATTTAAGGTGGATAATGTATACATTACACTGTTCGTATGGATGAGGTTCACATTACCCGGGTAATATGTACACTAACCGTTTTTGTACTTCACCCGTAACATATATATTGTACAATATATTCATATATTATATATACCTACGTCTCAATATTATAATATATAGAAGTGAAAAATAATAAAAATCCTCTATACAGGATGTCCCGCCGAGATCTGACAAAAAAAAAAAAAAACTGCTACTTAAACGTATGACAAAAATTGTTAATATTATGTTATTAGCAAATAATTTAAGAAATATACTTATTTCAGCAAATTCCTAAAAATAATATATTCTTAAAAAAGTTATTACGTTCCAAAATAATTTAATAAAAAATTTTTAGATATTTAAAAAAATTCTAAAAAATAAACTACTTGACATATATAAATATTTTTACCATCAAAATTGTTCTTATAATCAGATTCACAAATTGTGGTATATTAGCCACTTATAGGTATAGGTACGTTATAACATATTATAAAAAGTATAATTCTCTATTAAGTACAACATTCGCAGAAAAAAATTTTAAAATTGTATGCACCATTATACGCTTGTTAACTTAGAACCTAATTAATGTAAAAATAAAAGTTTATAATTTTTAATATTTCTTGTCCATCTTATATTTTAATTGTTCACAAAGAAAAAATCAAGATAAAATACACGATAACGGATAAACACGTCATTTCACAATAGGGATTGAGATAATTCAATAATAAATTGTAAGGGTAACTTTTGAGCTATCTAGATTTATCTATTAACGAATAACGATTATACTTACAAAATTACACGTGTAATTAAGTACCTATTTACATGACATTACGAGTTACGACAACAATAATTATTGTTATTATAATTATATGAATAAATAATAATCAACAATACATCCGAATTATTTCCAAACCGAGCGGTATTGTATCATAAATCATGTTTTCTAAATTATAAAATCAAATAGGCGAATTACATAAAAAAATAGACCAATGCCAGGCAACCAGGGGTGTTTAACTTTTTTACTCGAGTATCTAGTATCTACCGGCAACCGGCCTACCGCATAAAAAATAAAATATTCTTTATAGTCACATTTCCAATATTTAGTTTTATAGAAATAAAATACATAGGAGGCAGTAGCGTATCCAGGATTTTTTTTCGGGAGGGTTTATTAATTCACAAACAAATAAATATTATCTAAATTATTTTAAAAAAAAAATATAATTTTCTCTTAAATCATTTTTTATTTCAATACCTATTATATCTATTATAACTGCATATTTTAATTTGAATATTTAGACATTTTTTAGGGTTCCGTACCTCAAAAGAAAAAAACGGAACCCTTATAGGATCACTTTGTTGTCCGTCCGTCCGTCCGTCCGTCTGTCAAGACCGTTTTTCTCAGGAACGCGTGGAGGTATCAAACTGAAATTTCTATATGATACTCAGTTCTAATGTCCCTGGAAGCTGTAGAAAAATCAACTTTCTAAGCCAACGCAATCAAAAGATACAGCCATTTAGGCCGCAAATTTCCGCAAATTTTCGAAACTCGCACGGGAATCAAAACCTACAGGGTACTTCCCGTGAACTTAGCATCTTTTTCACTCAGAATCTAAAAATGTGGGCAAGTGGGTGTCGCACTGCTGTACAGTAGGTTACAAGTGGGTCACTGACTAATGGATGATATTAAATTTGAATTCAACGATATAATATCATTGTATAAGAAAAACGATTCTGAGCGGAGACGGTATGTCAGTCTAGGTATAAGACGTATTATATATACTTATCTATCGTATTAAAAAAATTTACCTAAAATAGGTACCTATAATAAATTCCAAATTAATCATATCATAATATCTATTAGGTACTTATAAGGCGTTATACATCAACAACAAACCCTGATACTATCATAATATCATATATATATATTATATATATAACTAGGTAGCTGATCCCGTGCACTTCATTACCCGTTAAATGTACAAATTGTTTATGACTCAAACTTTGTTCAGGTGTATGATATTCTAGATTACTCTGAACTTTTCTGTTGTCCGGAATAAAAATTCTGATTCGAAGTATTATATTATCAGGTAGGCAATCTACCTGCGGTAGATCGCGGACCCCGTGCTCGTGCTGTTTGTAATAAGTGTATGACTTAACTCTAAAGTATCAAAGTTATACCAAGTTTGATGTTTTTACTTAATTCCACCTAAATTGGATTAATATAATCAATTAATACAAAATCCTAACCTGACCTAACCGTACAAATATCAGATGAATAAAAAAAACCAAATTTAACCCTTTTTAAATTAGCCCATCTTCTTCCCAGAGGTCTGAGAAACATTTATTTATATATATGTATATATCTAACATATAAAATTCTCGTGTCACAATTTTAGTTACCATACTCCTCCGAAACGGCTTGACCGATTTTTATGAAACTTTATATGCATATTCAGTAGGTCTGAGAATCGGCTACTATCTATTTTCTATACCCCTTAGAGATAAGAGTTGTCCAGAAAAAAATAAAAATAATATTATTACAAAAATAAAAATAGTGTATTATATATTGGTTGCTATTGGTTAATCGGGAATGTTTGTTGATTTGCATTATTATTATTAATATTATTATTATTATTAATTTCCATGGTAAATATTAAAAAATATTTGTGGTGAGCCACCCTTTACACCCAGGGGTATGAAAAATAGTTTACATCACTCTCTGAGACCTACTTAATATACACAACAAATTTCATGAAAATCGGTCCAGCCGTTTCGGAGGAGTTTGGTAACAATAATATTGTGACACGAGATTTTTATATATTAGATAGTATACTTTTGAAGTTTCAAGTACCCACGAATAATATTATACAATTACAACAAAATAACTAAAGTAGTTATTCTAGGTTTTTTAATATGTAATTTCGTATGTAATTTTGGCAAAATTCGATCTTTAAATGCTTATAAAAAAAAATGTGCCGATGTATTTTTAATATTTTTCAACTGATATTTTAGCAATATATCAGTAGCCTTGTATTAAATTTTTACACTTTTTGGCCCAACAGATAAAACTTTATTGATATTTATAGAAAAAAATAACTAAAAAAATTGAAAAATGAAAATGTCCGTAAACAACTCAAAAAGAGTCACAATATTTTCCAAATTGTAGGGTGTATAGGAAATGCTAATATAAATATTCAGTGAAATTTTCATGTATCTACAGTTATTCATTTTTGAATTACAACAAAATAAAGGAATTGCTACATGAGAAATCGATTGAATATCCAATGTTGTAAGAATTTGAATTTCAAACGTTCATAAACATTTAATTTGATTTGCTTGTAGACATTTTTTTTTTTGATAAAAGTAGATAAACTTATGACTAATCTTGTATTACATTTTCAAATCTTGGATTTAAAAAGAAAAGTTATGACGAATTCGCAACTCAAAATAATTTGCTAATTTTCGTGATTTTTCCGTAATGTGTCAAGATTTGAACTTTAAATACTTATAAAATAAATTGTGATTAAGATTTTTAATATTTTACACCTTCTATTGTATCAATAATTAAGTCGTACAATATTATTAAAATATTACTAATTTAAACATTTAGTTATGCAACTGCAGTGTATGTGCGAGTTTTTAAGTTCGGGAAGCTATAAAATATATAATAATATATAGAACCTTGAATGGAACCGGTAAGTGCTGCACCCTGTGCCCCTGTACATTATATTATATGTATAGAAGTGCAGATACGGCCAATATTTTAAGTACTCACAGTCGTCTTTATTTGTTATTATTTTACATTTTATTATATACTATGTCATAGCATACTAGGTTAGGCTGGTTATATGAGCTATATTATATTGTACTATACGTTACCTACGTGTAATCGATTGCGACGAACGACGTCAACGCGATTTTCTTTTTCGACGGTTTCATATAATAATATTACGTTTCGTATACGTTTAATTTTATTTATTTTGTCGTTTAATCATTTTTGCTCGTATCACGTGCGTACATGTGCGTGTGCGCACGCGAGCGAATGATTTTGATTGGAAAAAATACCAAAACCGTATAGGTAGGTCCCCCAATATATGATATCACTTTACATCATCATTATATATGTATAGGTACTTGTATAGCGTATTAAACTATTATATTATATGTAACACGAAAAAATCCGAAATACTTTTTTTGCCGAATCTCGTCGGCGTCGAGGGAAATCGTATACAGCAACATCGCATTATATATTATGCGTGCCCGCTCTGCAGTAATAGTGTACCTCAACGGATATTATTATTTCTTCCCGCAGCAGCTATAATGTTCGCTGCGCAATATTGTGCACGTTAGGGTCGATTTATGGCGAAAAAATCGAGAAACGTGTGGGAAACGAATCCCATGATGGAGATATTATAGGCACCGCGGCGTGCGAAATATATCATTAAATACGCACAACGGTTTAGAAAGCGGAATATAATATTATATATTGTATATTCTTATGTATATATAGGTACCTCTTTTTTAAACTGTCATCCTCGAAACTCTATATATATTTATGTAATATAATGAGCGTATCTCATCAGTCATCATAGCTCGCGAGCAGTGTGTTTGTACTAATAAATGCTGTGTAAAAACCTGGGAATAAGTATTATTTATTGTGCTCATATGTCATATATTTGTATAGTACCCATCATACGTCATAACATTATACCCGCTTTGCAGTGGAGTATAAAACACACGAATAGGGAAATCGATAATATTCAACTTTTAAAACATTTACGCTGTGCACATAAACGTGGGGCCGTTTCCCGCGCTAAGAAAAGAATTTTTATTTTTTCGGGTTAGGCGAGGGCGGCAGACAGGCGGTAGTTAGGGTAGATATATACCTACTCGACATCTTTTTAACAGGCGGGCCCTTTAAAACATTTTTCAAAAACATTACGATCGGAGTAAACCGTTAAACACGCCAGTTGAACGCGTATGATATGACTATGATAATATATATTATGTGGTGCAGCGCATCGTTGCGAGATATAAACTACGAAATTATAGAGACGCGTGACGTATATGTGGAAATCCGTTAAAGTCTCGGAGGAGGCGAATTCATTTTTTCCGACGTAGGTACCTATTTTTAATATTTTATGGACACACAATACAAGCACACTGCTCAGCCACTTCAGCATACATCGCGTCCATAATATTATAATTAGGGCACGGATGTTGTAGTACTAAAAAAATAGTAAAATTGATTGCAGTATTGCACTAAAAAATACCAAAAATTGCACTTAAAATATTAAAAATTGCACTAAAAAATAACAACGTTTTGTTATAAATGTTTTAAGTTTACTGTTATAAATTATAATCTAAAATTCTAAACAATTCAAAAAAAAATATATATATTACATTAAAATCATGCCATTATAAATTTATTTTATTATACATCATGCACTGTACTATAAGTGTTTGTTTTAAATTTTTGAAATCAAACCCTCTTCGATTTGGAGCTAGTTAGTTCTTATATCTCGAAAAACTTCATTCTACGTCGGTTGATGTAAGCGGAGCGTATTTAAAATAATTAGATAAATCGCTTACTGTTAAGTCTTCGGGTAATCGGGTAAACCATCGAACGATTTTCTTTGTCCAGTTAGTATAATATCATTGATTTTAATAATGGTTTTAAGTCATATATAAGTTTTAATATGGCTAAAATAGTTGTATAAATGAGTAAATTCGACAAAATTGCAATAAAATTGAAAAAATCCCAAAAATTGCAAAAAATTGCACTTAAAACTTTTAGATTTGAATTCGTACTTACATGAAACGTATATGTATTTAGAACTTACTTAGCAATTAATTGAAAAATTAGAAAAAAAGTTGCAAATGCAACATCATCCGTGTCCTAATTATAATATTTAAACACACTCCGAGCGGGTAGAACACGATTGAGAACGGTCCTTATCGGCCGTACCTTTTTTAATAGCACGATTGAGAACGTTCTTACCTGCTAACTTTTATGCAACGTTGCCACATTAATAAAAAATAAAAATAATAAAAATACAATATACAATATATATAAGATATCCATTTTTTAAGATTAAAAGTAAAAAAAAAATTATATTTATATACAACATATTTGTCAGCTTAAGATAAAAAATTAAAAAAATTTAAATTTATTTACAATATATTTATATATTTTATTTGTCAGCTTAGGATTAAAAATTTAAAAAATCAATATTTTTTTCCTAAGTACTTATTTCCGGTTAATTTTAAATACCTTATAATGTCCTTATTTTGTTCAAACTCTTTATATAAATTAATTGTTGAAATAATACGATTATAATCTTTGCTGGCCATGGTTTTTGTAATATTATTTTCAATGGAGTTGATTATTGCCACGGTTTGTGTTTGGGTCTCCTTTAAAATAGAAATTACTGCATGTGTAGGAGGATGTGTGCTGTAAAATTGTCCATTATAAGTTCTGTGAAAACTTTCTGCTCCATTGGTGGTTCTTAAAAATAAAATAATAAATTACTTTAAACATGCAGACTAAATAAAAGCAGATAAATATAATTACAAATAACTATAGAATACATTATTATTATTATATATATTATTATTATATTATTAAGTACCTTGGGTTTAATGACGGTACTTGAGCCCAAAGAATAGGAGGAAATAGCGAATCATCTTCAATGCATGTGTTTAACACGTAGTCTGAAAATAAACTCCCAACTTCTAAGTCTGGACATATTGCCATAAGTTTTGTAAACGCATCATCGACATCAGTGGGAAGTAGAAAAGGCAAACCCAAAAATAATTTAAGCCATTGACCTAATTCGTCATTGTTGTCTTTGTATGCACTTCTCAACTTTGATTCTCCGTTTATCTGTCATACAGATAATATAAAATATGAATGTTATTAATTAGAGTGAAAATCCAAAATTATCATATTTCTTACCTTTCTCCAGTCTCCACCAAGCTTGGGCTATATAAAAACGGCAAGTTTCGATAATGACATTGGGAAAAATTTCTTTGACTGCTTCGTGAGCACCAATTTCGAAGTCGAGATGCAGCTTTTTAACGTTTAGAGCCGGACATATTTGCAAAAGATACTTCCACATTATAATGTAAATTTGTTTTGTTTTGTTTGGTAAAAAAAAATAAGCAACAGGCACGTAAAAACCATTCACGTATGTGTGTAATGTATATAGTTGTAAGAAAAATTTTGGTGCAATATCGTATGTACCGTCTCCAAAAAAATCGGTTTGTTTCGACATAAAATTTAAATTTTGGCTAGTTGTTATACAAACGAAGTCATTTGTTTCAGGAACAAAAACAAATTGTTCACTTTTAAACATACATAAATCATTATTTTGTATATTTTTTAATTGGGATATAGCTTCATTTAAAGAAGTAGGATAAATTGGATACTGTTTTCTTTTTTTATCATAAATCGCCTTTCGTACTGATGTAATATCATTGTTCATAATATTTGGTAAGTCACTGTTTAATAACTCTGTTCTAATAATTTTTAACGGTCTTGTCGATGTATTTTCTTCAGCTTTTCGCTTACAATTTTCCCTCAAAATCTGTCTTTCAATTTTTTCGTTGTTATTACTTGCATGATTTACATGTTTACCATTTGACGAATGGAAAGTTGTCTATTTTTGTTAATAAACTGGCACTACAACTGTTATTGGAACATTTCCATTTCATTAATCCATCTTTGCGTGTCCTTACATATGAATATTTATCATTATTTAATAATACAAGCTCTTTTCCGCGTTCAGACGTAATAATTTTAAAGTTTTCCATTATAAACCACTATTACCTACACTATTATAGGTACACTATTACACGTTGTTACCGCACTGTCCACCACGAACAACAACTGAATTTGGCAATATTAATAATTATTTACAGTTGAATATCTGCAGATACGTACAGTGTACATATCGTTATCGTATTTAGTATTGTTACTTGTTTAGTTCTGGACGTACTAATTGGTTACTAATTCAGTAATACTTATCGAGGCCTAGGTGCCTAGCTGTTGTTATCGACGATAACTTGTACCTATGTATATATGTATGGTATATAGGTATATATAACGGCAATAGTTTGAGCGGAAAAGCCTAGCCATGATAAAATTTTTATCGGTGATATGCTATGTTATATAATTTATTATTAACCGTCGACAGTGTGCCGAATGGCTCTTGTTAATCGCAAGAATTGTCGTACATTTTATAAAAAAAATTGTGAAAAATGGCCAAAAAATACAAAAAAAAAATCAGCTTACACATTTTATACTTACAAAACAACGTTTCATAACACCAAAAAAAGATGCATTTGCATCAAAATCCAATAAATGGCAACGTCGCTAGAAAAATCGTTCTCAATCGTTTGATTTTAAGGTACAAAATATTGTTTCTTTGATCTGCCGACATCGTTCTCAATCGTGTTGCTAAAAAGGTAAAACGTTCTCAATCGTACAACACCGCTCCGAGCCGTAGTTTCCAAAGGCGATGGATCATTTTCATAATCGTAGTACACATAAGTATTACATGTTTTATTTCTATGGATTTACTATAGCGTACAAGGTGCGTTTCCTCGACGTCCTGTTCGCCCTGTAGTTTGTAGTTATGACGTGTATGTATATGTAATATGCCAGTTGAGGTGGTGAGCTATAAGCATGTCTCCTATTCCATCACTTTGATAGTTGGATGACTTGGGGAGGGATGGAGCACAAACTACGGGATTAAAAGCACAAACGAATTACACAAACGAGTTAATTTTGTTTCGAAATTCAAATTTGGGGTGGACACGGAGCTTAGGGATCAGGTATGTACTATAAATATACATATAAATGGGTACTGGAAAATTGTTATAGGGAATTGAAATGCACCACGGGGTACGATAGAAATTAATTATATCTACTATTGAAAAGTTAACACAAAAGATTTGTAAAGAATTAGAAACCATATGATTTTTTGAACAATCGAGGTTACTTCTAAGCATAAAAACCTGAACATCGTACTCGTTTTAATTCGTTATTTTAATCTTAATTCTGAGCTCATATCAGTAGGTATGTGACGTCGGAAAAGTAAAATAAAATATAGTAAAAATTCTAATAATGTAGAAATTACATCAAATATTTTATCGCTTTTAAATTATGTAAAAGCAAAAGTAAATAATAATATGGTTTATGATGAAAACAAAGTATTGATCTATTTTATAATACTTGAAAAATGATAATGGATTGACACTTAGACGAGTTAAAATTCACATTTATTTGTTTTTTTTTTTTAAATTTCCCGTTTTTAAATTTTATTTTTATGGATACCCTGTAAATATACTGTATGTCTATATATTATTATGATAATTAAACTGGCCGTCTAAAATGTTCGACTAAACACTGTAAGATTTTTATTGTAGGCAAACCAAATAATACATAACGATATTACCAGTACGGCAGTATACTTACAACTTACAAGTATAGATAACGACGTGGTCAAACGCGGTGGTTTACCCCGTGCACTGTTTTGGTAGTTATAGGTTACCTACGCGTTTATACGAGCAAAATTTATTATATTGTTGTACACAATTACCTACGGACCTGCACAGGAAGACACGGTCGGCTAAACTCGCGCGGTTGTTATTATAAATTGGTGTCGCAATCTGAAAGCGACAGCGGCGGAACAATAATAATAATAATATATAATATACCTATATAGGTAGGTACTTAACGCGAGTTTCCTATATAAATTATAACATTTACAGTGTACAGTCCATATAACCTGTGGACGTGTGTACCGGTATCCGCTTATCTAAATAATATATTTTTGACTGTCATTTTATCGTGTATCGTGATATTATTCTTATTATTTATAATTGAACAACACTGCTGATCCGACTAGATCGTTTACGGTACACTCTGTGGTGTCTTATATATTAAATAGGTACATGTATACATGTATATATATAATATAGGTTAGGTTACATATGTATACATGTATATATATAATATAACAGGGGCGGACTGGGACGGGTCCGGCCCACTATTCCAAGTTTATTAGCGGTCTTAGGTGTTTTAGGGCAATTTTTTTTACTCTAGTTGTACTTATGATTTATGAACTTATACACGATGTAAATATAACAGAATCACTCGACAAATTGAATAGGTAACTTTTGTACTAATCATTTAAATATTTATTTTAAATAATTTATAGACTTTTGTAAGTACAGTATAATATTTATAACACCAATAAAAAGGTGGAAAAGTGGATGTCACTCTTCTGCATAGGCGCACATTGGGTGTGAATTTAGGGGGTGCTGGCATAATTTATGGTTCACAGATCCGTGGGGGGCTTTGCCCCCCACACCCCCTAAATCCTAATATTTCTGCATTGCATTAGATTTAATTTGTATAGTGTATATACAATAATATCTAAAGTTAATGTATCAATGTATCAAATAGTCTGTATGATTGTAAAGAAGACGCTAGGTACACCCACATGTGTTGTCTCCGTATTACAAACGTAGGTACAACATAGGCAAAACTGTTTTGCATGGGTATAAAAAACATTCAGGCTGTACTCTAAGCTAAGGAACTAAATTTTCACACGATAAAAATGAGAAAATTTACTGTGTAACTTTGTTTTTATATTTCCGATAACGGAACCGAAATAAAAGTTATTTAAGTTTGATAAACAAACAAAGGTGCTCTGCTGTACAGTAATCTACAAGTGGGTCACTGTTTAATGGATGGTATTAAATTTGAATTCAATGATATAACATCATTGTATAAGAAAAACGATTCTGAGCGAAGACGGTTAGTCAGCCTATGATATTACTAAGTATATTTGATGATACTAATTTGAATAAAGAAATTTATATATAACCTATTTACGTAGAATCTTGTTTTAAATTTTCAATCATTATAGCTATAAAAGTTGAACATTTTATAAATTTTTAACTATAAAATTATTATTAAATTTTAAATGTGATAAATTTTGTCAAAATTCGAACTTTAAATGCTTATAAAAAAAATTGTGATTATGTATTTTTAATATTTTTTAAGTGTTATTGTAACAATATATCAGGAGCTTTGCATTAAATTTTCAAGCTTTTTTACCCAACAAATAAAATTTTATTGATATTTATAGAAAAAACAATTCAAAAAATTGAAAACTGAAAATGTCCGTAAATAGCTCAAAAAGAATCAAAATAATTTCAAAACTATATGGTGTATAAGAAATGCTAATATAAACATTTAGTAAAATTTTCAAGTATCTACAGTCATTGGTTTTTTAATTACAACAAAATTAGAAAATCGTTACATGAGAAATCGAGTGAATATCAAATGTTGTAAAAATATGAATTTCAAACGTTCATAAAAATTTAATTTGAGATTATTTTAGACATTTTTTTTTTGATAAAGGTGGACAAACTTATTAGGAATCTTGCATTACATTTTCATATCTTAGATTTAAAAAGAACATTTTTTATGAATTTCTAACTCGAAATAATTTTTCGTCATTTTCACGTATTTTGTCAATATTTGGAATTTAAATCCTTATAACAAAAAACTGTGAATAAGGATTTTTAATTTTTTTCATCTGTCTTTTAAACAATATATTAGGAGCCTCTATTCAATTTTTAAGCTTTTATACCCAACAAATAACATTTTATTGATACTTATAGAAAAAGAAACTAAAAAAAATGGAAACTAAAAATGTCCGTAAAAAGCTCAACATAACTCAAAATATTTAGAAAATTTTATCATGTATATAAAATGGAAATATAAATAACCAGTGAAAATTTCATATATCTACGGTCATTTGTTTTAAAGTTACACTAAAAACTAAAATCAATTTTCTCGAAAACAGATTTTGAGTAGAAATTCCCGTTTTTTCTTAATTTTTCTTTTGCTTTTCACGGCGCTTTTGAAAACTACTGGGAAGTTTTTGCTTTTGACTCACCAAAGTACCAACTTTATTCACTTTCCTATCAGAAAAGATAATGTTGATGAAAATCCAAGCACTTTTACTGTCCTAAAAGATGATGACAGACACAAAAAAAAATAACAAAAAAAAGGTGGGCAAGTGGGTGTCGCTCTGCTGTACAGTAGGTTACAAGTGGGTCACTGTATAATGGATGGTATTAAATTTGAATTCAATGATATAATATCATTGTATAAGAAAAACGATTCTGAGCGGTGACGGTATGTCAGTCTATGTATAAGACATATTATATACATATCTATGGTATTAAACAAAAAATTGACCTATAATAGGTACCTATAATAAATTCCAAATTAATCATATCACAATATCCATTAGATACTTTTAACGCGTTATACATCAACAAAAACCGTGATACTATCATAGATATATAATAGTACACTTTAGAAGTTTCAAGTACCCACGAATAATATTATTCAATCACAACAAAATAACTAAAATAGTTATTCTAGGTTTTTTAATATGTAATTTCGTCCAAATTTGAATTTAACATGTCTGTAAAAAATAAGTGTGTTCATATATTTTTTAGATTTTTTGGTTATAGTATGAACTATTTATGAGAACCTTTGTGTTGAATTTGTAATCCTTAGCTATAAAAACTGAACATTTTATAATTTATTAATTACAATGATTGATAATTTTCGAGATTTTGATAAATTTTGTCAAAATTCCAACTTTTCATCATTAGCTAATATTATAACTATTCATCATTAGAAAGTAGCATCAAAGGCACAAATAAGCTTTATTCTAAATATTCGGATTTTGTACTCAAAACAATAATAATAGATCTAATATTTAAACTGAACACAATGGCTTTATGCCAGACCATATAGTATACGAATATTTGACTATACATAGACTATTATAGACTATACGGGTACTGGTAATGGTAGTGACGAAAAAACAAAAATTTTTGTCACGCAGCCATTTAAAAAATGGAAAAATGCGATAAAGAAGTATAATGATCATGAAAATTGCTAATATCATAAATTATCTAAAGAACTTGTGGAATATTTTTTGCAGGTTAATTATCTAATGCAAAAATCTGTGAGTGATTGAGGTGTTAAACTCTGAACAAGCCCGTCAAGCCTCTGAAAATAGGAAAAAATCTATTCAATAGTTGAAACAACTATTCTTTGTGGTCGATTATACATGTATAGTGTTTGAAGTATGAGAAATATTTCATGAAATATTTCATTTTGAAATATTTCACTAAGTTGTGAAATATTTCACAAAAACGTGAAACATTGAAATTTTTTTTAACACAAATAAAAACACAATTTATTTATTTTTTTAACACAATGTTCAGTGTTCTAAATTCTAATGTCAGAATTCAGTAAGTATACAATATACATGTATAATATTGTATACCTACTTGTATCATTTAAACATTAAAATATTTAAAAATTTTGAATACCAATTTAAATGTATAATACCAAAGGTTAGGTATACATACAGGTACCATATAGTGATGAAGGTAATTTATGACAATTATATGTAAATATAAAACTTATTTAAAAATAAAACAAAATATATTAAAATACTGAAATATTTCACATATTTCACGAAATATTTCATTTTTTTAAATTTCATGAAATTTTCAAACACTATACATGTATCTTAGAGGGAAAATGATTAGGGACGTATAAATGTAGATTCAAAAGGTAAATTTCGTGAACTACTCAAATATGAATGTTGAATACACCAAAATTATTACATAGTGAAATAAATACTTTTGATATACGTGCTTGTAGAAGTGTTGTTTCATTGATAGTAACATTTTGATAGTATTTTTGCTGACTTATCAGTTTTAATTACATTTCTCATTATATTATCAAAATATACGTACGTCATATTAGAATGACTTCGATGGGTCTAGTTTTGAACATCAATCCAGCACAATTCATCAAATACAAACGCCCAATATGTAGTATAGGTTCCATATATTATATGTCAAATCAACTAACTCTATATGATTGATGAAACGCGAATTTCGAAATATTATTAGAATAATTTATAACAACGTGGAGTTAATATTTATATATGTAAAATTATAGCCTCACGGCGAATGATCTAACTGGAATTTATATCTACTATTATAATTTATTTTATATAACAAAGGGTTTTTTTGTTGAAAAAATATCTTAAATAATAGGAAAAACAAGGAATAAAATAATTTGCCTTTGTAATAAATTACAATAATGAATGCTGCTTTAGAAATTATCCAACAATAACGAGGTTTAATGGATTTTCTAGTTTTCTGTTATTAGATAATATTGTCATAAATATCATAACTTCGAATAAAATAGCTTCTGTAAGTTTTAGAATTTGATTACCTCAGTTACTTGAATTCAAAACATATATATCGATGACAAAAATTCGAAAACTTTAAAGAAAATAAAAATATAAATTGAATTATTCTTAATGAAAATAATTGATAAAGTTATAATTAAGGTTGACATTATATACTGTTATATTTTAGGTATATGTTTTGTTTTTAAAAATATTATAATTTTATGTACTATTCAATATAGTATATAAAATAATAATTTAATGTAAGATTAATTATCGTACATCATCGTTTATGCAGTTTACGTTTTCTAAAAAAATCCAGAAAGCCTATAGATCAAGAACATTGTATTATTAAAAATTGGTAGGTATGTATCAAATTATCTATTAAATAAGAAACAGAAATAACGCGAGTTGTCGTTATTTAGTTGTTGTTTTTATATGCAACTTTCTTTCCTTCTTTTTAACTATGAGTGGAGCGTTAAATGTATTGATTTCAAAATGATGTGTTTTTTTTTTTTTTTTGTCTGCAGACTGCAGTGTACCTACATATTTTATAGTAGAAAAAATTATCCACCTTCATCTTCAAGGGTAGTTTCTGGTAGAACATTGATACTCAGATACTTGAGTAGTTAGCTACTTTGAGTTGGTAAAAATTAAAAATGTACTCTTATCAAAATAGTTGTATCAACAAAAACATATTTTTGGAAAAAATAAAATTTTTCAAATGTTTTTTTGTTTTTTTTAAATTAAAAAATGAACATAAAAGACTTGACATGTTCACCAAATATTCATATTAGCAATCAATGCATATAATGTATGATTTTCAAAATATTAGGATTTTTATTGCTATTCATAGATTGCTGGTATTCAATTTTTTTTTACTTTTTTTAGTTTATTATCGATTTAAGTATTATCACATTTTCGATTCAAAGAAAAAAACTTAAAATTTAAGACAAAGTTCATCATAAGTTATTTTTATCTTAATTAATATCGAAAATACATAGTCACTTTTTTTATATTCAATTGAAGTTTAAATTTTTATATGATTCAACAAAATTACAAACATTTTCCAATTATTTTGAAATAAACATTTTATAAAATGTTTAATATTAATAGCTTCAGATGTGAAATTTAATACAAAGTTGATGAAAAATAACGATATTAGGTACCTACTTTATTGTTATTCAAAAAAAGTTATTTGTTAGGATTTGAAACTTTTAGTTGTTGCGTTTATTATTATTTATTATACATAAGGAAATTTTCAAAGTATATAAGTTAGTTTTACACTGTATTCAATACCATGTTCACACTCTTATACTTAAATGGTTGGTTGGAACTAACTTATAACAGACATTAATATTATATGAAATAATATTATAATAATTGATTTTAAATACACCTATTATTTTTTTTTTGTAAAAATTTAACTAACCTGAAACCTTATTTGTTATAACTAACTGAAATATAAAATGTGATAAAATATCACTTAAAAATATAGGCTTATAATATCTTCTATCAGAATTGTTTTTCATTTACAGTGATTTATTTATTTAATTAAATACATTCCATCTAATTATCTTCTCAACGACAAGTTACACTCAACATCTACTGTGCAACCAGAGTGACTCTTTTCTTTTATATGTAAATAAATAAATTCTACTTTAAGATTTGCATGCCTCGAATCAGTTTGCATTGTTATCGTATGATTTACAATACTTATTATGTTAGCACCGTTGGATATATATTTATGTGAGACGCATATTCAGAAACACTGATTGAGAATTAAATATGAATATAAGAATATTAAATAGTAAAGTATAGCAATGCGAATTGTGATAATATAAGAGTAAAGCTAGTCAGAGTATTCTAATTATACAAGGAACATAATCTGTAACGCAGGTAAATTTTATGATCAACTGGTAGTGGACATTATCAATTTAATTATATTAATGTACTAAAATATTGTGATGGCCATCGCTCTTAATTTACGATCGATAAAAGTTGTTTGTCATTTGTCAATCTTAATTTTCAATCTCTATTGACATCCAAAACTATTTATAAAAACCTTGTTTACAATTTTGATTTAGTTTTAATCCAAATAGATTAGTGCAAGCGAAAAAACACGTCACAGCAAATTACAAGCATGAAATGAGCATTCAGCATACTTGGAAAATGGAAGAATAATAAATAAAGAATCATATATTTTATCAATAAACTATGAGTAAACTCGATTTGTTTACTCACCTTAAAAAAAAAAAACGTTTATAACATCAAACCATTTAGCTGATGCCATACGAATTAGTTTTGGGACTAAACTCAAACGAGATATTCCCTTTGACGTATTTTAATTTTTGTACGCAAAATTAACAAAATTAGTAACCGAGTTGTTTAAATCCATTAACTGCGAGTATATAAAATACGTATCATACTATGCGAATAATAATGAAATTAGCTTATTTATACAACGGCGCTTTGTGTATGCAATTTTAATACATTATGTATCAGAATATTTAAAAAATGATGATATTATAATCATAGACTTAAAGAAATAGACGGAACATTAGGTATGATAACGCGTGCAAGTGGGTGGAGCTTGTTCCGAGGATCGGGCGTTGAAAAACCGCGGGAATAATTTTCAATATTTTCAATATTTAAATATATCTATAATAAAAATAATCTATAATATCTATTACTTATAGAAACTATGAACAATTGTAATAATATTATTCATTGAAGTAGGTTATGTTATTACCTAATGGCTAATATTATCTATTATCTAATAGATCGAAAATAAAAGATAATTTTTATTAAAGTATTTATTGTCCTATTATAATACATTATTTAAATTTATAAATATTTATTAATTGTTTAAACTTATGTTTTTTCATTTATTATAAATATTATTTATAAATTTGAATAATAAGTTCAGTTATGAAGACATGCATTGTGTGCGAATGTAATGATCAAAAGGCAACATTTCATAAGTATATTTATTTGATGAATTATATATCAATAACTAATAAGTCCAGACTTGGCTACCTTTTTTGAAAGTATTCAATACGGTATTTTTTACAAGTATTCTAAGTACAGTATTCGGAATACTTTTTTTAAGTATTCAGAATATGTATTTGAAATACTTTTAAAAAGTATTTTACCCAAGTCTGTCAATAACTTGGTAGTTGTTGGGTGGCAGTTATTATTAATTGTTCTTTGTGCATTTTATTAAATTAGATTCCCTAGTAATCCATATATGAGGCAAAAATGGTTAAATCAATGCAAAATTAAAGGAATACTACCTAATTATTTATACATATGTTCATCACATTTTAAAAAAGAGGATTATGTTAGTACTAGACTTAAGAAGGATGCACTCCCAAAACTTGTCGAGTAAGTTTAAGAAAATGTATATATTTTATGTCAATGTAATATAAATATAATTGTTAAACATTTTGGAAATTTAGAGACCAAATTGAAATACAATATGTTCCCTCACATAGCAAAAATAAAATATTAAGTTGTTCAGAATCAAGTACACCACAATATGTTGAAAATAGGTATTATTTGGACCTTGATAGAATATTTATAAAATTTCAAAAAGTGTAGTACCTATATAATGTTATTATTTATTATTATATTATTTTTAACAGTCCAAAAATATCTACTAGTACTTCTTTATCCAGTGTGAATGACCACGGTGAAAAGTAAGTTTCAAAAAATGTGTTTAATGTATTTTACGTCAATGTAATATGATTATTATACCTTTTGGGAATGTAGAGACCAAATTAAAATACAATATGTTCCCTCATATAGCAAAAACGAAACTATAAGTTGTTCAGAATCAAGTACACCACAATATGTTCAAAATAGGTATTATTTAGACCTAGAATATTTATAAAATTCAAAAAAGTGTAGTATATAATGTTATTATTTGTTATATATTATATTTGACAGTCCAAAACTATCTACTAGTACTTCTTTATCCAGTGTAAATGACCATAGTGAAAATACAATATTATCTAGAAATATTATGATGACATCAAATGATTTGTTAATAAATACACCACGCTGTGCAAGAAGGTAATTTACAAATTTATATTGTTTTGTAATGTAACAAATTAAACATTTTTAAATTTATTTTTTATTAATTTTGTACAGGTTAATTTGGAGACCATCTAATGTTGCTAGTTTGACTAATGAACACTTTTCAACACCTAAAAGAGCTAAATTAAACTTAAATTTAATTAAAAACCAATTGGTACTCAAAGATAAAAGGATTAAATGTTTAACAGAGTGTAATCGAAGATTATTAAAAAAAGTAAAAAACCTTAAAGAAATGGTAGAGGTTCTGGAGAAACAAAATATGTTATCTGAACAAGCATCACAAATTCTGAAGGTAACTTTGTTAAATTTTATATTTAATACCACCAATTAATCATAATATGCCTAAATTAATTATTATTTATTTAGTCTTGCCAGTCTTCAGTATTAAGAGAGCTTATGATTAAAAATAAAAAAGGTAAATTTACTGCTGAGCTTAGACAATTTGCTGTAACGCTACAATTTTATTCAGCTAAGGCATATGATTTTGTACGTAGCACATTCAAAAATGTCTTACCTCATCCTAAAAGTATCAGTCGGTGGTACAAAGTTATTAACGGCAAACCAGGTTTTAGTCAAGAAGCATTACATGCAATCTCTTTAAAATCTGCCAATGAAAATGTTGCCATCAACTTAACAGTAGATGAAATGGCAGTTAAAAAAAATGTAACATGGACAGGGAGTGAGTGGAGTGGATTTGTAAATATGGGCACTGAAATCGGGTATGATGGAGATGAGCGAGACAGGCCTCTAGCTACAAATATCCTTGTTTTTATGGCCGTTGCCATTAATAGTCATTGGAAAATCCCTGTAGGATATTTTGCGATTAATGGACTGAATGGAGAAGAAAGAGCTAATTTATTGACAAAATGCATTATTTTATTACATGAAACAAACTCTCATTTACATTCTATCACATATGATGGAACGAGTGTGAATAAAACAATGTGCATTAAATTAGGAGCCAATTTTTCTCCCAAAAACATGAAGGCTTACATTGACCATCCTATTACACAACAACCAATTTACTTAATATGGGATGCAGCACATATGATGAAATTAGTTCGCAACTGTTTTGGAGAAAAACAAAAAATATATAATAGTAAAGGGGAATGTATAGATTGGAATTTTATAAGAATGCTTCATGAAAAACAAAAGGATCAAGGTTTACATTTAGCTACAAAATTGACAAATAGACATATCCATTACCACAATGAAAAAATGAGGGTTAAGTTAGCAGTGCAAGTATTAAGTGAAAGCGTGAATTCAGCTTTGAAATACCTCCATAACACTGATTCTGATTATAAAAATGCTCTTGCAACAGCTGAGTTTTGCGAATACTTCAACAGAGCTTTTTATATATTAAATAGCCGAAGTAAATTTAGCAAAGCTCCTTATGGTAAACCTTTAAGTTTAAAAACAATAGAAAAATATGAACAGTTCACAGAACAATTCAAAACATATGTAATGGGTTTGACACTTAAAGAAGTCACTAAAAAGCAAGGTTCTACAATATTCAAAGAAATTAATATAGTAAATCATTCCAGAAATACAGGTTTTGTTGGGTTGATATTAGATTTGGAAAATTGCATACAAATATATAAAACTTTAGATCATAAACAATTATTAAACCATGGTTATATGCTTACATATAAATGTTCGCAGGATCATCTAGAAACTTTTTTCAGTGCAGTTCGGGGAAGAAATGGATTTAACAACAACCCAAGTTGTTTTCAATTTGAACATGCCTATAAACGTTTACTTGTAAATAACCAAATAACTGCTTCATGTTTTGGGAACTGGGGTATTCTAGATGCTACCACTATTTTACCACTGGAGTTCAATACTACTGATAATATAACTGAAGGCTCAAGTAAAGAATTAACTGATCATGATTATATTGAAAGTTCAGTAAGTCTCAGTAGTTATGTAGAAGATGTTGTTGAATACATAGCTGGCTTTATTGTGAAAAAAGTAAAACAGCGAATTGATTGTTCATTTTGTAAAAACATATTAATACAAAAAAATCCAAATCGTACTATACAATTTGTGCAGTTCAAACAATGGGATGGTTGTAACTTAATTAATCCAAGTAAAGATGTCATACTTATATGTAAATATGCCGAAGCCTACCTAAAACAATACCAAACAGTATTATTTAATAAAAATAATATTTTATTATTTCTTAAAACTAAAATAAAGCAAGATATTTACATGGATGTTTTTCAAAATATTGAAGATCATACATGTAATCAATGTGTATTCAATAATCATAGAGAGCAATTAATTAATCTGATTATAGATTTATTTTTGAAAGTTCGTCTTAGACATATTGGAACCAGGATAAACGATGATGTATTCAAATCTTCATTCAGGCAAAAATTTACAAAATTAGTTACACATATGAATCAATAAATTAATAAAATAAATTAATTAATTAATAACTTTAGCTGAAAATGTAATATTTATTATAACAAGAAATATAATAATTATTTTATTGTTTTTATATGTTTATTTTAGATTTATCAAGGAAACATTTTTAGTTTTAAAACAAACTACAAAGAAAAATTTAAATACTAAAGTCTAACAGATATTAATTAACAATTTATTATATTTTATATTTTACAAATGAGTTAAACTTGAAAATTTCAACTTAAATTTTGAAATTTTTATTTTAATTTTTAAAATATAAAGAATATTATATTATTATCACAAATAATTGTCTTATCATTTAGAAAATAATAAAAATGAACGAACGCTCTAATTGGCTGTCCTCGGAGCAGAGGCCAATTCTCTCACTCTTATGATAAAACTCATGCTGTCTCTCTTAATCCGTTTGGCACGACCACGCCTCCCAGTCCTCGGGACTAATGTTCCGTCTATTTCTTTAAGTCTATGATTATAATATCTAGGTACTATAAGATAATATTATTAAAATTAATATTTAAAATTTAATAATAAAACTAATATTAGATACATTTTTAACGTACATAATTTGTGGTAATTTATACAAATGGATAGTTACTATACGTACTATAAATAAATTCTGGTACTTAAAAAAAAAAACTGTTTTATGTTTGACTATAATAATATATTATAGATAATACAAAATGTTGAAAAACTTATTGATTGATAAATTAGTAGGTAGTATAATTAGAACTTCATCAGTTTGTTAAGAAAATTCGTTGGCAAATACGTTTTCCATGTTAAAATTTAAATCTAGAAAAAATTCATAAAATCTTTGAAGTTACGAGTTATAAATGTTATTATTAAATATTTAATCAACTTCACGTAAAATTGTTTAAATTTAAGAAATGATATTATCACTAACAGATAATACACCAATATTGCAACATAAAATAATTATTATTTTTATAAAAGGAATTATTATTTTAGATTCTGAGTGAAACGATGAATGTATTGATTTTACAATGATGTGCGTTTATTTTTGTTTTTTGTTTTTTGTGTCTGTCATCACCTTTTAGGACAGTAAAAGTGCTTGGATTTTCTTTAACAGTATCTTTTCTGAAAGAAAAGCGAATCTAGTACCTGGTAATTTGTGGGGTCAAAAGTAAAAATGTCATAGAAGTTTTCAAAAGCGACGTAAAATCAAAAGAAAATTTTTTCGAGAAAATCGATTTTGGTTTTTGGCGTAACTCTAAAACAAATATCTGTAGGTACTTGAAATTTTGACTGTATGTTTATATTAGCATTTTCTATACACCATAACATTTTCCAAATATTTTGACATATTTTGAGCTGTTTACTGACATTTTCAGTTTCCATTTTTTTTAAATTTTTTTTTCTATAAATATCAATAAAATTTTATTTGTTAGTTAAAAAAGCTTAAAAATTTAATAGAAGTTTCCTAGTATATTGTTTCAAAGGCAAATGAAAAAATTAAAAATTCATAGACACAATTTTTTTTATAAGCATCTAAAGTTCAAATAGTGACAAAATTTATCAAATTTAAAATGTAATAATTATTTTGTAGTTAATAATTTATACATTTTTCAACTTTTATAGCTAAGGAATGAAAATTTAAAACAAGATTCCACGTAGATAGCTTATAATATAAATTACTTTATTCACAATAATATCATCAAATATACTTGGAATATCATAAGCTGACTGGCAATTTTCGCTCAGAATCGTTTTTCTTATACAATGATATTATATCATTGAATTCAAATTTAACAACATCCATTACAGTGACCCACTTGTAACCTACTGTACAGCAGAGGAAAAATACACTTACCCACCTTTTTTTTTTATTACATTGTATTTTATTTTGTGAAAAGTAATGATTAGATTTTAATTCTCCCGAGGTCCCAGTAATTTTATAGAGTGAAGTGTATGCATGTTTTACTTACATCTTGAGTGTTTCAACGATTATTTTTTATTTATTTGCATACTAAATAAAAGTAATTGTTCGAAAAAATATCTTCTGAAAAAGTTAAAACATTTCATTAAATTTGTAACTACCACCCACGTTCGTTGATGCAAAAACCCTAATATAGTGTTTTATTTATCTTCAAAACTCACGATCTTCCAAAACAAAAATTGGTGAGATGTGTCTCACTCAGTGCCTATGGACATATTGGGAATATTCCAGTATCATCTATATTCTTAATTTTGTTTGTATATTTTTAATAAGCTCATATTATATAGATATACTATTGAAACTACTTAGAACAGTTATAATTGATGTTTTATGCAATTTTATTTGACATGTATTCTCTTTAAAATAGGTGTATTATACACCTTGTACTGAGTAATAAACTGTGTCCAATTGGAAACCCACGCGGTGAGCAGTCCACTTTATGTCTTATTTAATAAAGATGTTTATATATATATTATATATATTATATTATTGAGATTTGGAAGACGTAAATACATCTTGAGCTCAAGTATATATTGTGATATATCTACATTGAAGTGTAATAGCACTAAAGCCCCATTAGTATTGGGTTATAAAAACACAGTGCGTAGGTAGGTACCTATACATAAATCACGTATGCAAAAATCGTACATTGTTCCAAAACAGTGTAAGTTTTTACTTTATATCAAAACATAGATTGAAAAGACATTTATTTGACAACTATATTAATGTGTAATAATGGATATGACATTATTTAATTGAATACACTCGGCTCCACTCTATTATTCAGTCACCTTTGTAATATGAGGACAATAAGTCTGTGCTCAGTAGTCAACAACGTCATATTGTTGTAACTAAAATAAAAATAAAAATACTTTTTGTGGTATGTGTTACGCATATTATATTATAATACTAGCTTTCAATAGCATGCTCCATCGTATGAAATTGCAAAAATCCTAGATACCTGTGTGCCACACTTCATAGATATTGCATTTAGAACTATATATTATATTTTAACCAGGGATTGAAAACTTTATAATAACGTTATGATTATAATGTATATTTGACAAATAACGATTGAAATTTGTAAACGTAATTATATCTGAAAGCGATAATCAAAAATAATTAAATACCGCAAAACAAAACATAACGAATAAGAAAATATATAATATATCATTAAACAAAAAATTTCGCAAAACGTAATTTATAGAATATCATTTAACGAAAAATATCACAAAACACAATTCATAGAATATCATTAAACAAAAAATAACGCAAGACAAAATTATTTGAAAATTTAAAATCCATTTATTTAAAAGTAAGGTATATTGGTTTCGTAAAAATATATTTTATTTCATGCTATTTATTTTTGTCTTAGAAAAAAATCTAAGAATTGATATTGATTATATTATAGTCCGTATTCAGGACATTAAATACCCTCATTTTTTTGGAGTTATTGATAACTTTTAAATTGAATTGCTTATAGCAATAAACATCTATAGTATAATAATAATAATTATTATTATTAATCATGATTAATGATGCCCCGACAGTGGCGGATCCAAGGCTTAATTTTGGAAGGGGCTAAGGGGGGGGGGCAAAAGTACAAAAAGTTCCAACATTTTCTAAACACAGTGTAAAACAAAGGAAAACTACGGTGATTAGGGAGGGGAGTTAAATGTCACCTTTGCCCTACCCCTGAATCCACCACTGTTTGATTTCCTCTTTTTATTTTAATAAAATTCTTCAAAATTAACAACTAAAACTACAAAAATCATAACCAATAGCAACTTTACAATAAACAGAAATATATTATTATTTAGTTTATTTTTTTCCTGTACAGATGGCATCACTGTTGTATTTTTGACATCCAGATTTCCACCTTTTCCGGTAGATTTTCCTAAAATGTTCTTTCATAAGAACATTGTCCTGACAATTACGAACATAAGCAAAAAAGAATCAGCCAAATTTTGGAGCCAACCAGTGATAGAAAATCAGGACTTGCTTTTATAGTATAGATTAACGACAGTCGATAGGTACTTATTAGTTATCAAAAACTCAACAATGCGATTTTTATTTTTGCACTACAAATTACAATGGAACTACGTTTCGAGAATAGTAAATGAGTTATCTTATATTTTTTAGTTTTTATAACAAAATGTGGGAAGAAAAGTTCAACAACAAAGTGCATTAACAATAACTCAAAAAAACCATGTTATTTTTAACGTGTAAATGTATTATTTTTTTTACATTCATACATTGTAATAGCATTTAAGTGGACTCAGTCAGTAGTCACTAGTCAGTAACTACAATATACATTCTATAATGTACTTATACTTTCTTTACAAAAAAATATCAAACATTTATAATATTAATAGTTTTTTTTTAAATTTTGGTATAGGTACCAACAACGAATTAAACATGAATTTAGTGTTTAAAATTTAAATATTATATAATATAATACACATAAACAAACAGTATTTTTAATGCATACAAATACGACTTTTTGGTGTCCAATGATAAAAAATATATAATTACATTTTACTAAATTATATAAGATGTTTATTGGTTTAATATTATAATAAGCTTTCCTGGGTTCCATATCGATTTAATTTAATTTAAAAATAACGGGACATTTTGAACCCACAACTCGGAATTAATCTTCTTAAATAAAAATGTAATTTAAACATTTTTATATTATTTAAATTATGAATGATTAAATAACTGCCAGTAATAAGAAATATCCATTTTTAAGATCTCAAATAAACTTTCAAATTACATTAATATATAAAATCTACTAGGTATTCATTTTGATGATCATTTTTAAAACTAATAACATAATATAATTATCGTTACTTACCTACATAATATAGTGATATAGTGATAAATTTGCAAAAACTTTAATTCAATTTAAAATACCTCTAAGTAGCTATAGCTAAAAATAAAAAAAGTTTTTACTTATTTACCCACAGGACTATATTTAATTTATTTTGAAATATCTAAGATTATGATAATAACTCATTAGTCAATATTTATAAAATGTATAATGTTTGTTTTATTAAGACTGAAAATGATATTTTTTTAATCACTGAAGTATAAAGTATCTTTAATACTATTTTGTCTGAAAGTAGTCACTTTTATAAATCATATTTGCATGTTATTTTTGTAGCAAACGGTCGTTTTACGTCGGTCTGGTTATTTATCAGTTTTTGATTCTAACCTAAGTGATAGATGTATTGGTTTTAAAATGATGTGTATTTTTTTTTTCGATCTGTCATCACCTTTTGAGCCAATTATTGACAAAATGTATTTTCTTTTCTATTTTTGTTTGTGTAACTTAAAGACGAATAACCGTATAGATATTTGAAATATTTACCAAATGTTTATAATATAATTTTCAATAGATGATTTTCTTAATATGTTTATTCTTTTTGAGTAATTTAATGACATGAGAAATGTTTGATTTTTTTTTTATTATTGTCGATAAATAATTTTTTTAATATTTTTATTTTCTTAATTGAAATACCTACTATTCAATATAAAATATTAACAAAGAAGTCTTCAGTAAAGTTAAATACGTCTATATTTTCTTTGGAATTAATTTAAAACACAAATATGGCACGATGTGTGTAAAATTATATTCAGTATACAGATGGTAGTGTATATAGTATTATGGTACCTACGAAATATTATAAATTGTTTAATTTAATATCCAATTTAATTTTAACAGTGTATTTATATACTCTTAGTTAATAATGCAGTATGTGAAATTAATTTTAAAAAAAGTGCGATTCTTTACACGTCTTTAGGTGCCATACTAAAAAGTGTGTAGGTAATACGAGGAATTATTTGAAAAGTAGCCTCGTGCAAAATAATATAATTTAAGTTTAGTATTGGTCTGCGCATAGGCGTGCAATGTACCTGAGAGGGTAAATATTTTATTTTACGAACGAGTCCTTGAGTGTGTACTTACGAAATCAACCAAAGGACCAACGGTTTCCAGGTCTGTGTTGTAAAAGTTATTACGAACTCAATCTCGAGTCTTTATTACACTGAACATCAAACGAGACGTAGGTAGGTACCTAACCACAATATCAACAACCAGAATTACGGACTTGGTGGCTCTCAAACAGAAGATCAACTGTACGACTGCAGATTAAGATTGTGCGTAGGTATATACTTCAGACGAAGATGCTCCAGTCGAGCAAAAGGAGAAATTCGTATACGTCCTCAAATATCGATTCAAAATACATAAATTTTATCTACACACGCGATGTATAGTTTTTATTGTCGAACCCTAATCGTTGTAAAATTCGGTAGAAATGGTATTGAAAAATTGAAGACGTGGGTGTAACAACCAGATATCTCCATTTTTATAATTTTTTCAGGACATGCGAAAGAAAAATAAAATTGTTATCTCATTTACCACAAATGGCGGGAAAAACTCATTTTGCAATATCTTTGGAACTAATCAATAGATTTTTGTGATTTATGTACCAAAATATAGATATTTCTTCCATGAATAATATTCGATAAAACAAAATTTTTGATAAAAATGCAGATGGCTGGTTGTTGCACCCACGTCTTCAATTTCTAAATTCAATGTTAGTTTTGACCTCAGAGTGTGTAATATTTGTGTAAAAAATAGTATTGCAAATAATTATTTGGTATCGTCAATATATTAATTAAATGATTATCATAATGCTGTTTAGAAAATATTTTAGTATATTTTATAGAAATAATATACTTACCTGACACTTAATATGTTTTGCTTGATTGAATAATAATAAATATTATCATAATATCGAAATTATATAAAATTGTATATAGATATCTAACATTAAATATTTAAACACTACTTAGAGAATTTGATATGAAAATGCATTGACTTATGTCAACCCTGTTAATGATATTTCATTTACAAATGGAAAAAATAGGACGAAACAATATTAATTTTAATTTTATTTCATATCAGAGTTATAATAATAATGTGTAAGAATATCGCTTATTATTAATAACAATTAATATTACGTATTGCACACAGATTTTTCACGTTTTCCGTATGTAAGGTAACTATAATAATATCAGGACAAGACGACAAAAACGGACACTTGAACAATGAACAATGGGTTTCCATTAGTTTCTTTAACTTATATACTAGCAAACGCGTTATTTTATTCTCGATAGGGGTGATGACGAAAGTTTCCAAAAGTTTATATACTTCCAAGAAGTGCCTTCTTAATCCGATTGAGTGTTGAACTTCAAAACCTACCAGTTAAATGACTCGTAGCGTCGTCGTTGTCTATGATCTACATGACGTAGGTATCTACTATTATCTCCGCGTTATCGATGGAATGTACGAGACCAACACTTATACAACCAATGTAATAATAATTATGGGGACTGGATTTAAATGCCCTATAAATTATCAATACATTTTTTATTCCCTATTAAATGTCTTTTCAATGCAATAATGCTCTTAAAAAATGACAAAAATTGTTTTGATAGCAAAGCAAGAGAGAGGAAACCGATGGTTTGACTTTCGTTGGCTTAATTATTAACATATCTTTGTCTTAACTAAACCGACGATAGTATAAAGACGAAATACCGAACGTAAGTATCATGGGCGCAAGTATAGTGGGGCTTTAGGGGCTAATCCCCCAAAACATTTCCTACATTTTGTTTTAAGCTTGTTCAATATTATCAAAGTAAGGCTTTAGCCCCCCCCCAAATTCCAAACGTAATTTGCACCTATGGTAGGCAATAGGCATGCACAATAAACCAACAGTTTACTCGAAATAAACGTAATTTAAATATGTAACTCCTACGACCAATTAGTCGTTATTTGATTGAGTAAGACCTGGTAACTGATAATCAATGGGGGTAGATAAATACACTACTCATCACATTTATAAACAGAACGATTGATATTTGGTAGGTATGGATGAAAAATACCTAAAATGTATTAGCTTGGTAATGCAAATAATATGCAGACAATTTTAATAATTGATACAATATTTTGCAAAAAACAATACTTCGAAGAAACTGTCACATGAAACGAATAATTTAGGTTGGAAGGCATTGCCCGGCCCTAGAGAACCCATAAAATAATGAACTTTCAAATCCAGGCCCAAGTTATAGTATACTACAGCCGTTACAGAGCATAAAACAAAACACTTTATAGCAAAGTTTGGTTGTTCATTTGATGTATTTATATATTTAACGATATTATTATGAAATATGTCCCATTGTTGTTTAATGATAAAACCGTGTAAGAATACTCGATAACAAAAGTACAAGTAAACGAGTTTAGACTGTCGTAATAATATCATAGGGCACGAGGGAAATAGATTAGGTTTTTATATGACTCAGATTTTGAAGCAAATGTGTGTTTTTTTATAAATTAGAATGATACTACTTCTATAAGAATATGTGTATTGTGCATCATTTACAAAAACCTGTTTTTTTTTTTGTCTTATATAATTTAAATAAATATTGTTTTGCTTGTTTCACCTATGTAAATGCTTTTTATTCATTTTTTGGCATTGAATATTTTAATTACATCACATTTTAATTTTTAATAATTTTATACTCCTATTCATAATTTGTAAAATAAGAATCTAAAAGAACAATTATAAATTAATATTTAGATACCTATAAAGTATTTATTGGTTATGTTATTGTAATCATATAATATGTATGTGACACTATGTGTATTCTAAATACGTATTATAGACCATAGTATATTTAAAGCTCATTTTCGGCTCATTTTCAGTGTACATTTAAAGCAGAAGTTAAAGGTTTTCAGAAAAATATCTGATATTTCAGAAAATATCATATTTTTTATTGGTACCAAAGTTGCAACTCAAAGAACACGAAAAAGTCTCTTATATTATTAAAATTATTGTTGTATACCTACTGAATAACTGAATTACTGATGTTGTTGTTTTATAGTCATATTTTATTAAGAACTAATTTTATTTCGTTATTAAAAAGAAACAATTGCCCATAGCAACAAAAATAAAATAAAACTGGACAGGAAACAAAGTATACTATGTACAAAACACTCAGGATATTGGATTACTCATTTCACGAATAGTATTTTATGGTAGGTATATACTTATTATTAGTTTAAATTTTAAAATAATGTCAAATCATATGAATGAAAAAACGATTGAAAGAAAGTGAAGTTGGAATCACTACAATTTAGTATAGAATATTTACAATATTTTTATTTGAAATAAGATACTCATACAAATTTATATTTGTAAAATATCTTAAAATGTGTTGAATAGGTAAATAATAAAAAATGGAATATGTTTAATGCTAATCTATAACTTTTCAATTCCATGTCTTAATTCCGCGTATTGGAGATCCACGTGGAAGATTTATTATGGCAATGGCTCATACGATTGACAATTAATTTTAGAAGTATAAACTCCATGATTTGGTTAAATATATATACGCACCCAGTATCCACTAAATATCTATATAATTTATTTGTATTTTTTTAAGTTATAATATATAGCTAGGTACCGTTTAAAAATTGCGTCTTTAGTCTTGCATTTACGACTCATAAATCATAATCATATTTTCAATTATATTATATGTATACAATTATTGTTATATTATATTTTGTATGATACCCATATTCTATAGAAAATGGAGTAAAAAAAGTGTACTTAAAGGCACCTACAGCAAAATACTAAATTAAGATTATGTCACTAGTCATTAAAATATATTAATGTAGTATAATTATTTAGTATTTAGGTGTGCATTTTTTTAAACCCTAAGTGAACATAAACACCGTTAATAAATTGTAATTTAATGCATAAATCAATGTAATAATAAATTAGTAGAGATAAATAATATCATAAATTAGGTTTCCAAGAAAATATTTTTATTCGTATATAGTAGGCTTTTCTCCACTAAAATGAACAATCGCATTAAACAATGAAAATAATTTTAATCAGTATTATAATTCAATATTAGTACGAAAACCAGTTTAATGTGTGTTATTATTATGTTTGAACTTTTCCATACACAATTTTAACTGCTTTGTCTATTCATTTTTTTAAATTTTTGGGTTTGAATATTATAGTGTAATAAATTATTAATTTGTTTGATCAACAGACTGCTTTGTGAAAATTATCATAAACTGAATGTCATTCTATATTTCTAAGGATATTTTACTATGCATTAATATTTCTATAATTAATTTATTTTTCCATTACTGATTAGGAAAGTTGAACTAGTTTTTGAGAAAAACAAATCCAATATTTTATTAAAGAGGTAGTTATTATAATGTAATGTAATTTCATATTATATTAGTTATTACCACCTGTTATTAACTTATAAGTCAATATCAACGTACCGTAAAATGTTGTGAATAGGTTTGAGGTATAAATAGCCGAAAATTAATAAAATTAGTTTTAAGTCTACATTATACAGTTATTTATTTTTGAATGAGAACTTTAGCATCAAAATTCTAGTTTTTCAAAGTTACTTTTAAAAGAACTGATTATTTCCTAATTGAACCATAAAAAAAGTCCAAATTCATAACAGAAACCATACCTTCAAAAATGAAGATTGAACAATTTTTTTTTTACTTAAAATCGTGTATTCATTATACATGCACAAAAAACACATTCACATACACACACACACACACATTGTAAAATCAATACAATCATCTATCTGCTCATAATCTAAAAGTGCTATTACTTATCAATGTTCCTCGTTTAAAAAACTATTGGTAAGGAATATTGAAATATTTTTTTAAAAAAAAGACTGGGTGCTTGGTTAAAGTTGATAAAACTATTTTTTCTAAATTAATAGTATTCTTTATGTAAATTAGGGTTTTTTATAGTATGCCATTTCCTATGAAACCTTCACAGTGTGCGAAGTTGGTATAGCTATTTTTTTGTTATAAAATTCAATATACATTTGATTACTTATTAGATAACTTATTTAAAATTTGTGTTTCGTGAATAAATAAGCTTCTAAATATGTAGTTATAACACATACATTAAATTAAGTTAGCAGAGTTCCGTACAACATTATTATAGTTGTACGTTATTTTATGAAGTTACATTTGGCTGGATGTCTAAAGCAGGACAGCTAAACTTTTTCTGACTATTCTTTAGTGTATACGATAGTTTTTTTTTTTTTTTTTAAGGTAGTTACCATAAAACAGCCCATGAGTAGTGTCTCACGATTATTTTAATTTATTAGTTGAAGTAATAAGTCTCATTTAATGAGATTTTGGAGCACATGAGTACAGGACCTAAAAGTTTACAATTTATATAAAGGTGTTATTTTACTGTTTTTAATAGTTTTAGACATATTATTATGTAAAATTAGAATAATATCAATTTTGTAATTATATTGAATGGTTCAAACTTTCATAATCTTGGAACTTAGACCAATAAATAACATTGTGTATAAGCTGAACACTTAGTTATAATTTCCATCAATACCTACTGCAGAGTTTACTGTTATTATTTAATTTAGAAATACACATTGAAACAGTTCTTAAGCCAAAAATAATCATTAGCATCTACTTTAAGATGTATAAAACAAATAATGAAAATAAATAAAATTCAAGATCGATAAAAAATTGATATGTAAAATTCCACTTTATAAACAAATATTATACAGGTTGCATAAGATATGAGCAATTGTAGCAATAACTACTCCACTATGCTAGTTATTATACGAAGTATATTATTGCTTGTTATATTTATAAAGTTATAATTGCACATTTTCATCAACTGTACGATTTCTGGAATAAAAACACATTTTGGAAATTTTTTTTTCATTCTAGGAATTTTGGATGGGGATACACAATATTGTATTGTTATAAAATACACGTACAATCAACAATCGTAGGTTGGTACATTACCAGTTATAAATAATTTGTAAAAAAAAATAAACTATGTGTACTATTAATATACTAACCTCTTAGATATTTGCAGTGTATACTTGGAAAACAAAACATGTATACTTACATTTTAGAAATGATTTATGAATTTAATTGAGTCTCTTGTACACTAATTAGACAGACACTAGCTATAAGTGTCCGTGAATAATAATTTGGCGATTTTAATAATCAGTCACTTTTGTCTTATGAGCTATAACCAAGGTTCTCTGTGGGAAATTATTTATTTCATTCATTATAGAGCAATTTAATTCAGCCACATACAAAGGATTAGCCGTTTTTCAATTTAAGTGGTAGTTTAAGTTTAAGTCCTAAACTAATTTTGGTTGTGCAGATTATATAAAGATGTATACTTATAACGAGGGATGAATTTGTCATTTGTCAATTATGGAATATTTGTGTGATCAATGTCCTTAAGAAAATATTATATTAGTTTGTATGGATTTGTATTAATTAATTATGGTTAAACCTTCGATAAGTTTAAAAATAAAGAAAAAAAAACGTATAATATACGTATAATATACGCTGTATAAATTAATTATTTCCTATATAAATTATTATAATAACTTTGGAAAAATAAATTATATTGGTCTACTGTCTTGTTTATCTAACATGATGGTTGACATATTATATTAGACAAACACTAAATGGTGTAAATCAATATTTATTTATTGTCAAAAAACGTAATATGTATACTATGTTTTTATTTAAAACAAACGTACCAATATACACCAGAACTCCTCATGTATCATAATGATTAATGAGATATAAAATATTGTATTACTATATCACTATAATATAATTTTATATAAATATAAATAATTAGTACTTTTATGTATGATGTATCTACACTTCTGCAAAATCATATTTTAATTTATAGAGTAGGTACCTGCATATTATTATAACGGACAATAGGTCAGAGAACTCTGAGTGCAGGTGAAATTTGTTAAAACATAAAATATGGCTAGTGTCAAATAAATTATAGGTAATCATTTGTAGTAGAAACAGGAAATCCATAGTGTCCAATTACTGTTTAACTAATTAATTGCGTAGATATTAATCAATGCATGATTTTTAAACCATGGCGTGGGCCTGAAAATTGTAATATTATGATTAGGTACCATTCCTACAAGATTCCAATCATGAAATATGTTTCCAAGCTAAAAAACCCAGATAGTGCTGAGAAGGGGTTACCTACACTACTTACACACTGTTTAGTTATTTATGGTTTTGGTGCGTTCAGAAGGGACTTATGAATTTATGCCACTTAATGGTGGTAGTAAACTCAAAAACGGACTTAATACTCGGATGTGTTTGTGTGTAATCAGTGCTACTCATTAGATTTCGAGGGATAACGTGGTTTTATTATTTTTGAGGTCATGGATAAAAATTAATCACCCTCTATATTATAATACCAATTATTAAAATATTCAGAAAATAAAATAATTCAACGATAAAATGTGAATGTCGTGGTCATTTCCTTTGGCTTTAATAGGCAATAGCACTCAAATATATTAATTGGAATCAGTTTTTATTTTGAATTGTCAGCCTTTCATAGCATCATCTATACTCCAATTTATACATTCGGTGTTTGAGCAATATGGAAAATAATTAATTTTACTTCATCCAATATGTTTTTAGAATGTTTGTTATAACTTACAATAATATTATCACGATATAATAAATAAAAAGTTCATAAACTTTAATTGTGTTACATGCAATCTGTGGTAGAATACCATTATAATTTGTGAATCTCAAGTTGTAACTTTGTAAATCACTTACAGATTAACATTTACGATATATCATCGTTCATTTGCCACATTCTGTACTAGAAATTATTAAAATTAGTGTGGTTTATTATATAATATGCTGTTGAAATTTTTCATTTACACTTGTATGTACTGATGTCATATTTGTATCGATAAAGACTTTGCAACGCAATATATAGGTATTTTAAAATCATGCACACACACACACACAAATATTTATCGTATGCTTTTTTAGCCGGAAATAATGCACCATACCATTAGTATACGTTAATCATTTTTTTTATAAAAAAACTTATATAAACTTTTCTTTAAAAACAAACTTAATCATTATTTGTTTTAAATTAATTTTTATTAAATTTATCTCATTATAGTTTGTTCAGATTTATTAAAATGTGCTGTTTTTTTTTTTTTTTTTAGAAAAAGAAGTTCATTATTATGGACTTTAGGTGATTATTTAGAAATTAGAATTATATGAAATTGTCATAAAAATATATCTATTTATATTTTTAGATATAAAAAGTCTACTTTTGAAATACATTTCAGGTAGAATGAGTATTTAAATGATTTTAAATTTTAGTTAAACAATAAATTATGCCAGAAATATTAAATTTATATAGGCCACTTCAAGAATAAAGATTTACGAAAATCGAAAAAAGTGTAACATACATAGAAATTAAATTATAGCTATAATAAGTATATGGTTGATAGTTAAGCATATCAAAAAGCGGGCAAATATTGAAAAACATTATTATTTATTATGGTATATTGGGTTGTTAAGATCAGTATCTTTTGCGAATAATCGATTAAATAGTCATTTAAGTATTATTATCACCTTTCTGCAAAGTGCAAGAACTAAGAAGTACATAAATTACAAAATTTCCTAAAATATAGATTACAATATACAATGTACCTACCTATTCAAAGTAGCTGTAGTTTCTGTGCTAGTAGAAGAAATTATGTAACCTGACCTATATACCATTTATATATATATAATATTATATTATATAAGTTCAAAAAACAAGTCGTAAATTTTAAGGATGCGGTTGTGGTGATAAAATGCAATTTACATTTTAAGCTTTGAAACTAAAGCGTATACAAACATTATTAATTTATTATTATATTGTATTATATATCATAAGCAGTGTGTAAACTGCCAGTGATAATTCTATGACAAATGTATACGTAACTATTATAAACAATTTCACAATGTATTGTATCTCTGTCAACCTATAAATATTATGTGTCCTGCAATTGCGTGGAATCTTTAGCATGATGCTAAAATTAATGAAGTTAAGTATTGTTATCAAATAAATGCCTATTTGAAATGGTGAAAACTGTTTACATTGAATCTACAAGTTACAACTGCAAAACTTTAATGCAGTAACGTATTGTTAATTTCATATCACATTTAAATAATTAACTGTACCTACCTATTAAATATTTAATACAAAGCAAACATATTTTTATTTTGAATACATTTTTTGTTTGTGATTACAAAATATATTTTATTCTAAGCTATAATATAGTTATCGATTTTTTTTTTTTTAATTCAACTATTTTAATTTATATTACTTGTTGACTGTATATTTTGTTCGTTTTAACATTTTTCTTTGATTCTATCATACATTCATACCTGAAACATTAAATAAGCAAATACAATTTAAGAATATTTTACGATTCAACATGATGAGTATTGTGTTATGTATACATTTTGAGAAAAAACAGAGACAAAAGTTTATTGATCGTAAGTTGTATCCAATATTCTAAGCCAGCTATCAAATACAACTTTGGATTATACTATACATTTAACCATATGGTTTTCTAAGAATTGAAAGAAAAAATTATGTTGTTATTTATTATCTTAACATTTTGAATAATTATTTATAATACCGAATACCTAGTTAATTTTCAAAAAAATTATGAAAAAAGACTTTTTCATACAAAACGCGAACTTGTAAAATTACCTTATTTTATGCATGAAAAATCCCCATAATGTACATTTCTTGATGTATCAAAAATCAAACAAATATTATTAAAAAATTATTTAACTATTTAAAAAAAAAGTAGGTACTTTGATATTAGTAAAATGTGTTACAGCTTATCAATTTACAGTAAACAAAACACATTTTTAATTAAAATTAATTGCAAAACTTAAAAATAATGTTTTCAAGACTACCCGTTGAAAGGGAAACTGATGATTATATAATTTACATGTTATATAACCAGGTATTTAATTTGATATGGTCAACAAGCTTAAAAAATAACCGATGGTTTCTTATAGGCTATAGCTGTTATATTTTCGTGTATAAAATAGTTTTATGTGGCTTGAAGGTAGTAAACATTTAATAGATACCTATGTAAAAGATAAGTTGGTATAATATAAATAAATGTCCTCGTTTTTAGAAATATTAAAAGGATAAAACCACTTTACTTAAACGTCATTGGAGTGGCATGTCCTAAGAGACGTATTTCTCTTCATTACATGTACACCAGCATATTTTTTTCGTTAAAAAATAGGAAACACAATAATATATTTGGAAAAACGTTAAATTCATGACCAAAAAATTATCTTGTTTTAACATCTATCAATTATATCTAACTTCGTTGATGTTCATTGATGTGCGATGTATAAAATATTAATAACTCAGCAGTGGTCTCTTGAGTATTGAGAACCCGACAAATTAAATTACTCAATGCATCGAAAATAAATTAAACTCGACCCAAAATAATTTAAATAGATATAACCGGTAACGAGACGGTCGATAAAACAACAGTTCTTGCAACCAGAATAATCAATCACCCCACAATCACTGATATACCTGTCAATGACATTAAAGCTTTCATCAAATAAAAACAAATATGATATGACAAAATTATTAAGATTCTATTCCACTTATAAATTAGTTCAAAAGAATTAAAATAAAATGGCACGCCTCCCCTTCCTTATTTTAAAAGACGGCATGAAATCACTATAATAAAGCAAGAGTGAGAATCAGAGAAATACGTATTCGAGATCAGTTTTCGGGAGAGGGGTTATTATTTTAATGATATTATACTGCACACAATATATAAAATATATTATAATGTTTCCATCCATATATTCCCAGGAAATTCTAACCATGGGTTAAAATAGAAGTGGTGCCGTGACCTTTTGCGAAGCATTAATATCTAACGCCTCAAAAAATATATAAATAAAAAAATTATACTAATCATTAAAAATTCATCGGCTGGCCAAGAGTCACGATAATGGGTGGCCACTTTAATTATACATTTCATGTTAAGTATATATTACTCTTATCGTATAAACGTATTGTGCTAGCTTATTGTATAGATTGTTCATGCCGAATAAAAATATATAAAAAAAATAAATATCATAATGCATATATAAACCATGATTATAATGAAATAAATGGTAAATAAAATAAAATGTTGAAACATAGATTAAAGTTAACCTTGCATGGCGTTCTGGAAAATATAGGTATAGATTATTTCTTATACAATAATACATTGATGGACTGACAACAAAGCTAAACCTGCTATATTATAGTCTTCACTGCAGCTATTCCTATAAATAAAGGTTTTTAATCTCTTGAAAATGGAAAAGGAACGTTTTACTCACTCAATCCACGCTGGGAGTGTTGTAAGTACCGACATAGATATTAAGCTCCAAAATGTAAGGATGAAGATCCTTCAACAAAACGTCTATAGTATCGTCATATAATTTGGGAGTTCTTTATCGCGTACTAAATTCAATTTTTCCATTAATACATTCAATTCTGATTTAAAAGTTTCATAAGTAAGTGAAAAGTTTTTGTAAATTCGATGCATTTTTTTGAAGTCATCGCAAGTATAGGATTTTTTTAATTAACCACTTGGAAGGAAGTTTCACAAATCAAAAATAACCTCATTGCATATTATAAATCTTTCAATTAATTTTAAAGTAGTCTAAAAATAGTACAAAAAAATTGATCCCACATATAGGTACTGGTGCAGGTGCAGGTGCAGTACCTTTATGCTGAAATATTATAACGAAGGATAGATAAATACGCTGCTCATGGTGTTTTGGCTGTATTATATTTACTATGATGAAATAAGTTTCTACTTCTAAAACAACTTTTTGAAATTCTTCCTCACTATTTTCACAAATAGAATGAACAACTTGAAGTTTGAACACAGTTATTGGCATACCTATTCACAATACCTACTCGGATAAATCTACATTTATTTTGTAGTGAGTTATATAAAGGTACTGTTATAGCAAATAGTTTTTTTATAGGTTATAGTTTTTTACAAGTTGATATGATGCAAGCTGCAATGTAATTTAAATTATAACTATGTTCGACTGTTCGATTTCCCTTAAGGGCTTAAGAGGACGCTACGCTCACATATGACAGTCTTACAAATTTAAAACATTGCAAAAACTGTTTTGCGCGGGCAAGAACTACTCAGGCTGTAGTCCTGGTTAAATATAACAGTATTTTTACACTAGAAAGATGAGAATATGGACTGTGCAACATTATTTTTCATTTTTCGATATCACATATACGACAACAAATTTCTAATTATTTGAAAATTCATTATTTTTGAGTTTTTCAAACTTGCTAACTTTTTTCTTAATATTGAGTTCTTAACCTCGCAAAACAGTTTTTGAAATTTTTCATTTTTAACACGGAGACAACACATGCAGGTGTAGCGTCCTCTTAATGTGTACCTATGTCATTGGTAAATAATATAGTTCTCTAAAGTGTAAACCACAACAAGATGTCACAGCGTCCAATCCGGCAGAATTCACACGTATTTTTAATAGTATTTGTTGGCGTGTACCTCGAATAATGTCTTTTATGAACCTTATAAGAACTTCTTATTATAGATAATCGAAAGGAAGAAGTAATCCTTGACTTATTCCTTAAGTAAAGAAACAAAAATACTATGTGGAGTACTTCAGGGTATCAACCTTTCTATTACCATACTTAATATTCAATTGTACTGTTCAAATATACTACCGATAAGAAAAAATCTGTTATAGAATGCATCAGTAATTTATATAACTCCTAGTATTGAACATGGTTATAATACAAGACAATTATTAGATATTACTGAACTTTTAATGCACAAAAATCTAACACAATCTACTTACTTAAGTATTGGACCAAAAATTAAAAATATGCTACCATTAGATATTAAAACAAATCAATCCTTTTACAGCTTAAAAAATAAAATAACTTATTGACTGTAGAAGTGTAGAATGAACAAAATATATAGCATTTAAAATATTTTATACCTTTAATAGCTGCTTTGTTATCGTATTCTATCATAATTTTATTTTATAAGTATATAGTTATTTAAAATTAAAGTCAAAAATTGTAAAGAGTAAAAATGTATTCTGTACTAATATAAATGTATATAATTAAGACGTATATATTAATACTTAAATTAATATAAATACAATATGTTATTGTAAATAGTGAACTCATAGGCCCCTACAAGAACCTGTCCAGTGTCCCCATTATCTTTTTGAAAAAATAAATAATAATAATAATAATAATATTAATAGTAGATATAGATCCGATAAGATTTATTATTTATCGTGATTTAACAATGGCGAGGTGCCGCCGAGGTTTAGCGAATTAACGTATGAAGCTTAAGGTGGTTTTACATACCACTCATAGAAGAAGCTCCATCGTAGCCAACTAAAATCGTGGTCGACTAAAATTTAAAGTTATATTTTACCCTAGTTTCTGATTCTTGAGTCTAGAATTTGATCAAACGTTATATCATAAAATCATTGCTCATATGACTACTTATGAGTTAATGTAATATTACTATAAAAAAAACATATTAATATAGGTATTGCCCATACACCTATAAACTAAGTTTATAGGTTTATGGTATTACCAATAACATTTAAACATTTATAACGCTGTTTAAATATGATATTGGTAATTTGTATTTCGCATACTAAATGAGCTTACACGTTTTTCACCTACCTAGTTGTATTAATTGTATTTATAATATATATAGCTATAGTTATTATTAGTTGTTGATCTTAGTCTAAAACTTTCAGGTGCATTTTATACTACTTTAATAAAAACAAAGATTAGTTTTCGACATTGATGGAGCATTACAGTAAAACTGTTACAGCTCACTAAACTATATTAGGTTTTTTTTTGCTTATATGGTAACATCTTAATACCTACCAATAACACTTACACATCATTCAATGATATTGTTGACATTGCATTAATTAGTGTTAAGACTTATTTTATCTTGTCATGACATGTATCTGCGTCCAACGATATAATTGAAATTAAATCCAAATAATTTTTTAATTCAATCGAAGGATTGAATAGATAATATCATGGTCGTAAAGTATGATAATTGTTACATTTGAATTAAATTAAAAAATAACAATAAACGGGCGAAATTATACTTATTAGAGTAGCTATTGAGTCTACTTCATTATTGAATAGAACACAGTAATGGATTTGTTAAATTTCAATTCGGAAAACGATTTTGAGCGGAGTAGTATGTCCACCTATAGGTATAAGGATATTGTATTATAATATAATATTATTTTATATTGCTGTTATTAATTTATTGTTATATAAATATTATGGTAGGTTTAGATATTTAGTAACAAGTCAATAATGGCGTAAATAGGTACCGTACGAACGGTGTGAACAGGCTCAAAGTTATTTTGTATTTATAGCTTGTATTATATAATAGCCAAGATATTTAAATAAAATTATCTCACGTTTATAATATTTAGTAAACATTTCAAGAATCTAGAGTTACCTACTTATTTTAAATAACAAACATTTTTTTTGTGCCTCCGTCATTTATATTACGTTATAATATCTTAGATACAGTATGTCAGTGACAGATTAATATCAAACGGAGAAATACGAGAGGATTTTGACGTTAATATTAAAATACACGACACTTAATTTCGTATATTGAAATAAATTGCTAGTATAATATATTTTTTTATTTCTGATGATGTGATAGCAATTATGGAGCAAGCGATGAAAGAGACTACTTCGGTAATCGTATAATAATATGTAGCAAGCTGAAAAATTACATTAAAAATGTTGTAAAGTGGGTACCTAATCAATAATAATTATACCTATATGGTTTCACTCTGTGATAATTCAGATCGAAGTAAGTCAAAAAACTTGTTTTGGATATAATATATATGATATTACAGAATAAATAAGTACCGTAATGATGGTTTATACCACGAAAATTGAGCTTGAGTAGAAATGCTGGTTTTTCCTTAATCTTATTTTTTGTATTTTTCAATTATTTTCAAAATTACTTTTGACCACAAAAAATGATGGATCAAATTCGCTACCAGAAACAATCCTCCTAAGGAATTTAACTACTTTAAAGGGTGACGATAGAGTAAACAACAAACACACATCATTGTTAAACCAAAAAATTCATCTTTCCGCTCAGAGACTAAAATTTTAACTGTAACAAAATATACAAAAAAAACTCTATAAATTATAGTTATCTGAAATGTAAATATTAAAAATAGTTATGTTTTATATATAGATGTACTTTTAGTTGACGCTAAACGACATACACACTTTTAAATATCAAGCTTAAACTTATACCTATATAAATAAAAGTTAAATTTAAAAAAAAGTTACAGATACATATTATGTTCGGCTTAACTTTATAAATATAAAGATATGATTCTAATTCTAAATAGACCATTTTAATGACTATATTTTATATAATAATTGAAGGGCTCACTGCAATAAGTCCATTTTTACCAATTGTTCAGGAGAAGCAAAACAAAATTCATTATCTCATTTACCCATTTTGGCGGGAAATAATACTGTTTGAGATATCTCTGGAAATAATAAAGCGATTTTTCTGACTTTGCTACCAAAATATAGTATTTCTTCCATAGAATTTCTTCCATGGAAAAACTCATTTTTGATAAAAATGGACTTGCCTTGTTGTTGCAGTGAGCCCTTCAATTCAAAAGGATAAAATCTCATCGTGTTTCAATTTCATATAATCTGGTGAACTTCTAATAATTCGTTGTATTTTAGACATGCAATGATGTAACTCCGATGTAATGAATTATTTAGAAAACAAAATAAAATAATAATAAACAAATGAAATATACCCGAGCTAAATATTGTTTTGTTTTAAAAGTACCTAAGGTAATTATTATTTCTGCGTAAAAGCTAACATTGCATAACATGGTTAAATCGATGTAATTACTTATTATGTTTTCATTTGTCATTTATTCATTTTTGTTTGATTATTTGTAAACAAAAACAGTAAATTACATAATATTGTTTAAAGTGTGAATTTATCAAAAGTTAAAAATTATTTTATTTTAAATACAAAAGTTTTCGGTATGTACATTATTAAAATCAAACTGTTAGAAAAAGTATATGGACATTTTTATTTTGAAAATATAAATTTTTATGTATATTAATGTATTCAGAATGTTAAAATACATAGCCATATAGGGTATCCGGTATAGAGTTAGGTTAGTCAGTATTGACACTCACTATTCATCAAGCTAACCTTTCCTAACCCAAGTGATTACTTTTATTCAAATCCTGATTATTGGAATTTTAATTATATGATTTAATAAAGACCACATTTTTAAATTTAGGCATTGAGCCAGGGTTGGCAAAAACCTGGGCTTTATAGAAAAAACCCAACCCGAGTTTTAATGTAAAAGTAATAATGTGTGGTTTTGTCGGGTTTTTTCAGAAAAAACCCGTCCAAAAACCCTGTGGGTTTTATTAGAAAAGTAATGATGGGCTGTTTTATCGGGTTTTTCTGAAAAAACCCATTCGAAAAATCAGAATTTTTGTTATTTTATTAAAAAGTATTTGTTAATTGTTAAATTTTGTTTAGATTATTCATTAAGTATTTACAGGAAAGTTATACGTATTTTAGTATTTAATACCTTCTTAAAAATAAAATATTGTTAGCATTTATATTGACCGTTGGTGTGTAATTTTTTCAATTTTTATTTTAAACTGTACCTAGGTACCTAATTAAACAAATAATTATTAAATATTTTACAAATCAGTTAAATACTTTTTTTTTTTTTTTGAACAAAAATGTATTTTGACAATCTGTATTTACAAGTTATACAATAAGTAAATGGAATGTAGTTTGATTGACGGGAGGAGGAAGTCACCCAATGGTGGCACTCAGTAGTTTAATACTTTATAGGAAAAATAAATAATACCTATAATAAGGAAGGTAAATTTTTCTGAAAATTAACACAAATTAAAAAAAAATAAGATTGAATTTCTATTTTATGCAAAAAAGCAGCCCGGGTTTTATGGTATTTTTTTCAAAATAATGAATGGGTTTAACAAAGGAAAGCAGCTCGAGTTTTTTCGGGCTAGACTTTTTCGTGCCAACCCTACATTGAGCGGACGATATTGACAAAAATATTGAACTTCAAATTCTTTTTAAAAAAATCGTGACAATGTATTTTAAATTGGTAAAAGAACAATTCATGTGGGATTTTTAATTCAACTTTCAAGCCTAAATATTTTCAACAACACTGCAAACACTTCTAAATTTTAAATACATATAATTATTAACTTAAATTTGAAAATATGATTGATTGTAGGAAATGATAGTTTAAGTAACAGTAGAATATTTTAAGTTTCTACGAATTATACTTTTAAAGTTACAAAAAAAAAACTGAAATTGTTATTTTACAAGTGTACCTATATCCAATGTCGTAAACATTTTAACTTCTGCAGCTCATAAAAAATATTTGTGGAATTACACCAAACTTCTATTTACAATTTGTATTACATTTTCTTGGACAAAGCAAAAATGAATGGAAATACACTAAACAATTTCAAATTAACAGCTGTAGATGCAGATATAGCTTAAAAGTGTTAAGATTTTTTGAAAATTATACTATTAAATTATATTATAAAAATGCTAATTTAAACATTTGGTGAAAATTGAAAGTATCTATACTTAGGTACTGTTAATATTTTTTGAAATAAAACCAAAAAAATAAGACCATAATAAGTAAAAAACTGGTTAAAACTGGTATCGAGTAAAAATTCCAGGTTTTTAATTCATATTTCAATACTGACGTCCCAAAAGTACTAACTAGATCCAATTTTCTATCAGATGCCACAATAAAAGTTCAAGAACAAATCATTTTTTCTATTATAAAACATGTAGACATAGGTACACAAAAAAAAAAAATTGTAAAATCAATATATTCATCACTCCGCTTGGAATCCAAAGTATACTGATGGATATAATATTTAATAATTTTAAGCTAAACAAAAAAAAAACCCATGTCCTTTATACATTAGTAAACCGTTCATCCGATTGTGATGAAATTTGGACAGAGATAGATTAGATATCGGGGAAGGAGATACATTTTATTTTTATTTTTTTTCGCTACATTTTGTCTCGAAAAAAGGTAAATAAGAGATCCAACCGGGGGAGGTTCTCAAACAAGGGATTTAAACAGGTGTCTCGAGTTCGCACCATCGTGGACAAATTTTAGATTCTGAGAGGAACGATGAATATATTGATTTTACAATGATGTGTTTTTTATTTTTTTATTTTTATATTTTTGTGTCCGTCATCACCTTTTAGGATAGTAAAAGTGCTTGGATTTTCTTCAACAGTATCTTTTTTGATAGGAAAGTGAATCTAGTTGGTATTTTGGGGGATAAAAAGTATAATTTTTCTAGTAGTTTACGCCATATAATTTTGAAAATATTTTGACTCTTTTCGAGCTGTTTACGGACATTTTCAGTTTTCAATTTTTTTAGTTTTTTTTTAAATTTTATTTAAAATTGAATAATTATTTTGTAGTTAAAAATTTATAAAATGTTCAACTTTTTTATCTAAGGATTGAAAATTTAAAACAAGATTCCACCTAAGTAAATAATTCTGTTACCAAAAAATCTAAAAAATACATTGACACAGTTTATTTTTATAGTCATTTTAAGTTTAAATTTAGACGAAATTACATAATAAAAAACCTAGGATAACTATTTTAGTTATTTTGTTGTGATTGTATAATATTATTCGTGGGTACTTGAAACTTCTAAAGTACACTATTATATATCTATGATAGTATCAGGGTTTATTGTTGATGTATAACAAGTTATAAGTACCTAATGGATATTGTGATATGATATGACTAATTTGGAATTTATTATAGGTACCTATTGTAGGTCAATTTTTTTTAATACCATAGATAAGTATATAATATGTCTTATACCTAGAGTGACTACCGTCTCCGCTCAGAATTGTTTTTCTTATACAATGATATTACGTATATCATTGAATTCAAATTTAATACCATTCATTATACAGTGACCCATTTGTAACTTACTGTACTGCAGAGTACCTTTTTTGCATTGTTTTTTTTTTTTTTGGAGGATTTTGCTTATAAATTGTTGCTATACCTTTTAATATTTATTATTATTATTATTATTATTATTATTATTAATTGCATTGTTTTTATATTATTTTAGATTCTGAGCGAAGGGAGGAAGCTAGTGGTTTTACAATGGTGTTTATTTTTTTTTTATCTTGTATTCAATATTTCTACCAGGAGAATAAATTCAATTTCAACATATAGTATCTTATCTTTAAGCAAATTGGATCAAGATAGTAGGTACTCTAGAGAAGTAAATTTTTCAATTTTCTCACTATATTTAATACCACAGGAAAAACCACCTATAATTTACAATTTAATTAGGTATATATAATTCGCTCCACCTTTAAAAAATAATTTTTATAATTTGCGCCACGATAGAAAACGAAATGGAATATGTAATCTGTAATATGTAATCAAACTTTCAACTTCAATTGTTGGAATTTATCAGCGGATAAGTTTACTTATATCGCATCGAAAATACGATACTACCAACACGTACCGGATATAATATTGTTGTGTTCTACTAATAATAAGTAGAGACGAGATCGATAACGTCTAATCTAAAAAAAATTATCAACTGTCAAAATATCGAACAATATTGACAGCAGTATATCATGATATTTATAGTAGTCCGATATTAATCTCAAAAATATTAATAATATATTTATTTAATTTACATATAGTACAGTATAGTGTATACTTATATACACCTATTTATAATTATAATATTACTGATTTTCTATTAAAATGAACTTGATTATTAATTTATTTCAGAGTGGCACAAATTACAATTTTAATAAGGTCAACAATGACGCAAATTACATTTTATGTAGATACACGATGGCGCCGATTACTTAATGCCCTTTTATTAAGTTTTGTGTGGCACAAACTACAATCTAAAAAAGTTACTAAAATTTCCAAAATGCATTATTAGATGTGGCGAAAATTACATAAATATATTTTTTTTGGCAGGGGTTGGAGTTGGGGTTGTTTTTGGCCCAAATGACATATGCCCCAATTAGGTATACACTTATGTACGTACCACGCGGGGTCCGTGATATACTGCAGGTAGATTGCCTATCTGATAAAATACTGCTCGCATAATCACAAGAACCTAGCAATAGGAACGCATTGCCTCGTGTCCTGCTAGTATCTTATATAAATCGCAGTAATGGAGTTAAATAATGCTTATTGTGTCTCAACAATTATTATACTTTTATCCAATAGAATTCTTATAGAATACTATACCTATTTTATTGTTTTATTGTCTACTCTGCAACTGTAATGCTACTGTAATTTCTAAAATATTCTGCTAACTTTGTTAGTACGTAATAAATAATAATGTTTATGTAATTATTTGTCGGCTTTCACAATTATATATATCACATTATTTTCATCATTCATTATCCAATATATATAATGGAATAATAGCAATGACAATTATTTTAGTATAATGATCGGGTTTCCTTAGTTTTTTACAGCATTTTATTATTGGACTAAAATATTAAATAACTAGTATATTTGAAACGAAAACTAATAAACATATTTTCAATTCTTGCAAAATATTGAAGTAGATAAGAAATATTTTAAATACATTAACATTTTATCTAGTGCTTAGAAATAAAATGAGAATTGAAAATGTAATGAAAAAATAAAGTTAGTGTGTATGATATAAAAACTATTAAAAATATATTGAAGTGTCTTATACAGATCACTATATTTTGCATACATAATCAAATATATGACTGTATAAAAAAATTTTAAGTAATAATATAAGTTATAGCTTGTAATAGTATACTTTATTTTTTGGTGATAAAACTAAAAAATACTAATTTAAAAATATATGTAAAAATTTAAATAAATTGTAATAAAATATAAGTATTCCATAACAATTTCATTTTTTTAGTCATTTCAGATGATTATATACATTTTTATATAATATTTGATGGGCAGTGAAAAGTGATATTTAATAATAATTTTCAGAATACTAGCAAACTGTTTTTATAATTAATGTTGAGAAATAATAAATAGGAATCAAACAACTATCTTACTAAATTGTGCTGAAAAAACAAATAACTAGATGTTTTCTTTTTTTTTTTTGTTCTAATTAACTAACAGTTGTTTTAAAGTACTTAAAAATAAATGTATAAAAACTTTATTCAAACCATTAATTTGTATAATTATGTTTAGTTAAAGTAAAAGAAGATACAACGTAGTTAATTAACTGCATTTTTTAAATAGTTTATACATCTACATTTTTTTGACACATAATACAAATTATTTAGTTGAATTAATCATGGCATATTGTGCCTTTATTCTTGAGACTATATATTGAAGTTTAAACTGCATCCCCGATTGATTTAGGTACGAATGTACGATTCTGTCTAATACCTACTCTTATTTTATTTAAATACTTTTAATAGACTGGTACTCATAGGATTTAATCTTCAGTTAACTTCACTCAACTTATAGCTGATAAATTTCAATGTTATAGCTTAACTTCTTGCAGGTAGTTTATTTTGACAATGTGATATATTTATTGTCATACTACAAATTATTCTACAATAAATTAAAACAAAATATTATCAATAAATTAAGATATATTGTGTCGATCACAGATATATAAAAATACTAGATAGCCGACTTTAGTATTATTATTGTCACCAATAAAATGGCCGCCATCGTTATCTAAGAGGTGAATATTTATGTTGTATAGTATTGATAAGTAACGATGTTACATGTGGTTATATGTATATATTTAATCTTGATATATGCAAAATAGTATCTTATCACCTACCGTATCAGTTTAATTTGTAAACAGTCTTAAATAATGATTGGCGGTCATTTTGTTGGAGACATTATTTTATACGTATGGACTATAGCAGTCGGCTATCTAGTATTTTTATATAATATCTGTGGTGACGATCAATATAATAGCTATATGTATACACAGTATATATAATATATAGTGGCTATATGTTCATAATATGTATAAATTATCAGAGTATTAATGGAACGTTTTTAAAATACTTTGAACCCTTTGATTATATTTTTGGCATAGACACGAATTAAAACGTATCGAGCTTTTTAATTCAATTAATAATTCAACACTTTGTTCATACTCAATATAACATATAATAAAATATATTATTGGTTCGTGAATTTTTCAATATCCTTTGATTGAAAAATCAAAACTATTTCAACACGACCATAGACGTTTGAGCGTTTATATTTTGTAATATAGGTACATGTCACAACAAGGCATTGGATATTTCAAATTTAATTTCGACAAAACTCGCCTCTTGTAATATAAGACATGTATATAAACTCCTATAGTCAAATATAAAGTAAATCGGTAACTTATTTTAATTAATCGATATAAACCCAATGCTAAAAATGTAGAATACATAATAAATACAAAGATTAAATATTATTGAGTTTTTCAGACACCTATTATAAGTTTATTTTTGACCATTTTTTTCTTATTAAATCTAGGACATAATATTGTTAAATGTTAAATTTAATTAATCATTGAGTTATCAATTTTCTAATTATTTAAATAACTATGGTCCGAGGCGTTGGTTTTTGCTTATTTTGTTACTTATTCAAATATTATAAGAATTTGCAATTCAACATATACATTTATTAAGTAAAAATTGAATTTTTTTTAGTTAAATTATTAATATTGAATAATGTTATTTATATGAGTTAAAAAATGTTACAAAACTATGAACTTATTATAACTTTATACTTAACTTAAGTAATGGTATACTGTATATATACAGTATATTATAGTGTCAGTTGAGTTGTAGGTTGTTACATGATAGAACATAATATTATTAGAATGCAATCGAAATAATAATTTTATGCAACAATAGGTATGTATTTTTTTTTTTTTTTTTAAATTCAGTGTTTTTATTTGCCGATAAAATTCCAATATAATAAATAAGATTTTAATCTGATTACATTGGTAAGTTATTATTTTTCTGAGGTACACAAAGCAAAACACTGAAAATAAAAAAAATATGTTGTTATAGTAACTATTTATTATAATTTTAATTTGATATTATAATTTTTGTTAATATAATACTGTTCATAGTTTAAAAATGAAAATAATGTGACTCACACATCTGAAAGTGTAGTATTATTATTATAAGTTTGGAAGTAGTGATCAATCATTTAACTCAAAAGAACGATTCTGAGAGGAACTCTATTTAATATAAAATATTTAAGTTTTTTAATGGTTTAAACTTTAAACGTTTTAAATAATGTTGATTACAACTAATGTTTTTAAGACATTTTAAGAGTACCTTTAACTATATTGTTTGATTTACCAAACAAGCCAAAGAAATTAAGTTTATAAGCTTCATAAAAATGAGTTACGTTTTCTATTAATTATAATATAAATTATAAGTATTATTCATAAATAGTTGAGTTTAAACATTTAAAGATATAAAGTGGGAAATTTCAGATTAAATTATATCCCAAAATGCATTCAAATTATTTAATTAATGTAGGTAGTTTGATAGTTTCAAGTGTTTCAAGATCTAATTTAAATGAAAAGTAACCATTTTGCTTTTGACATTTTATTTTATTTCAATTGCGATTTGTCCTCTTACAATTATTATTGTTATTTTGTTTATGGTTCGAATAATATTTAAACTTATTTAAAGCTAATGATATTTGATAGGATTTTGAAATGCCTCATAGAATGTTTCTAATTTTTTCTTCTATGTTGATACAAATATTCATGCTCTGTCAAAAAGCTTGATAACTTACAACAATATTTCTCATAAGCAGATAAGCTGCATATTGTTGTATTTATAGCAATTTGAAAATATCGAAAATACATAGAAACGATTTATTTTTTAAGCGGTTTAAATTCAAATTTGTATGAAATTGTCACATATTAACGTATCCATTACAATAACCTACTCAATTACTAGGTACCAGCTATAGTCGAAAGATAGTATAGGTTCACCAGAGTAACTAACTCGGCTTTTATTTTTAAGTTGTTTACGTATTTAATTAAAATTCCGTATTAAATCAGAGGTACCTCGTACCTGCTGTAAGTGTGATTCTTGGAATAATATTATGAAGCCTCTCAAGATACGCCATGAATTTAATTTATGTAGAACAATATTAGGCGTAGTGAATCTGGATTTCCAAACCTTTTAATGAATAAAAAAAACTAATTATTTATATTTTTCAAAAATAGATTAATATACAATCTAGAAACATTTTAGTTACATAAGAAATTTGTCAAACGAACATAGATTAAAAGAAAAACTAAACCTAGGTATATATTTAAATGAAATATATGACGGTTAGTAAATACGTTAATTATAAACTAAATAACTTCTGTTGTATAATTATGTCTTAAACAGTTAAACAGTTTTAAATTTTAATCTAAAATATAGCACACAAAAGATTAAGTACGTTAATAACGAATTAAAAGTAAAATACTGTTGTTTAACGTCTTAAATGGTTTTTAAATGTTGGCATACATCCGGACAAAATATGTTTGTTTTAAAGTTTTCAAAATATATACTGTAATTTGATTGTAAATTATTTTTAATATCTTAAACTTCCATGATGTAAAAACTAATAATTGTATGAATTAGATCTTTTTTTTTTTTATTTATTTGAAGAAATCTACAATCTATACATGCTTTTTGTACAATAAGTAGGTTTGATATAAGAAAGGTAAAAATATGATATGATTAGTTAGATTAGGGAAGATACCCAGTGGTAACACCCTATGACATGAATAACAATGAAGTGAGAGAGAAGAGAGAGAAAAAAAAAAATATATATATAGTTGTATAATATAAGACAGTAAATAAGTAATTAATTTGGGTTTGGAGGTGTTACCTGGTAGCGACCTCCAGCACTTATTAAGCTCACTTTTCAAAGAAGATCTCTACACCATTGCCTTTTTAGTCTACGGCGCGGGTTACCAGGGAGTGAGTTGGTTGATAGTTTAGAGATTAGTGGATTTGTGTGATGTTGAAATTTGTTGTGGAGTCTGGTGTAATATAGTTTGGAGATTTGGTTAAGATTTTGGATTTTGAGATCTTTGTGGAGATTATTGTTGGTTAAGTACCAGGGTGCTGATGCAACTAGGCGAAGGCATATTGACTGAAAGGCTTGGATTGTACGGGTGTTTGAGGGTTTAGCGGCACCCCATAATTGGATGCCATAAGTCCATAGTGGCCTGAGTAGTGACTTATAAATTAGAAGTTTGATGTTGATATTCATTTTGGATTTCAGTAAGGGTCTAAGGAGGTGGAGTCGGGTATTAAGGGCTTTTCGTTTGGCTTTTAGGTGGGGATTCCAGGTAAGTTTACTGTCGAGGATGAGGCCAAGATATTTGACTTCAGAGTAGGAAGGTATTGGGATGCTGTTTAATGTAACTACGGGGCAAGATCCTTTTTTTAGGGTGAATGTTATGAAGGAGGACTTGGTTTCATTGATTTTGATCTTCCATCTTTTTGTCCAGAGGTCAATTATGTTAAGGTGTCTTTGTAACATATTAGAAACTGTGTTTGGGTTTTCATTGGAGGCCACAATTGCCGTATCGTCCGCGTAGGAACCGAGTTCAGTAAAGGAAGTTTTAGGGATGTCGTGCGTAAAGATATTGTACAGAAAAGGAGCAATATCGCTGCCTTGGGGAACTCCGGCTAAGATATTGAAATAGTTTGAGTGGCTCGAGTTCTGGCGTACGACGAATGTGCGATCGCTCAAATATGATTTAACCAATAGGAAGTAAGGCGCAGGCAGAAATTTTTTAAGTTTGAATAGTAGGCCATCAAACCATACCCTATCAAACGCTTGTGCGACGTCTAGAAAGACGGCAGCGCAGTAATGTTTTTTCTCTAGAGAAACTGAGATAGTGTCTACTACTCTGTGGAGTTGATGAATGGTAGAGTGATTGGGTCTGAATCCAAATTGAGTGTCGGGGATAATTTTTGCCGAAATAGCTAGTGGTATGAGTCTCTTTAATAGGATATTTCGAATACTTTAGATAATGTTGGGAGTAGACTTATAGGGCGATAAGAGGTTACTTTTTCAGGAGGTTTGTGGGGTTTTGGGATCATTATTATCTCTGAGAATTTCCAGGTAAGGGGGAAATAGGATAAACGCAGCATTGCGTTATATATATAGGAAAGTAATATGATTACTTTTTTGGGTAGGTTTTTGGCAATACGATTTGTAATTTGGTCAAACCCAGGGGCTTTTCTGTTATGGAGTTTTTTTATAATGAATTCGATTTTGCCAGGACTTGTGTGTTTGGCTGGTAGTGAGACGGGTAATGCAGACTCTAAGGAATGTGTGACAATTTGGCTTTGAGTGGGATTTAGAGTTATGTCATGTGGGGTAAAGGTTTGGGATAGATGTTGGCCAAATAGGTTTGCTTTTTCTGTGTCAGAAACCACCCATGAGTTATCTTCTTTACGGAGGGGAGAGGAAGTTGAGATAGTTTTTAGGATTTTTTTGGTCGTTTTCCAGAGACAAGAGTTATGAGTTGTTAGGTTTTGGATAAATTGTTGATAGGTGAAGGAGTTGTGATGTTGGAGTGCTTTCCTTAGTTTATTATTTAGTTGGTTGTAGGTGTGTTTGTCGATGGGGTATTTGTGCCTTTGCCACCGGGATCTTGCTTTTCGTTTTTCACGGAGAAGATGTTTTATATGATTTGGAAGTAGGTTATTAGGGTAAATTGTGATTTGAGTTGTTGCTAGGTGAATGCATTCCTGGATATCTGAAGTGAGCTTTTGGATAGTGCTGTCAATGTCTTCGCTTGATTTTAAGGAATGGTTGAGTAGTGTGCGAGTCTCAATGAGTTGTTGGAAGGTAGGCCAATCTATTTTTCCAAGATTTTGAGGATTTGTGGAAGAGTTTGAACAGGGAATTTCGAGGTCGAGTATGATTGGTGAGTGGTCGGATGACAGGTCGTTTGTGTTGGAGATATTAGTAGTGCAGTTACTTGGTATTCTTGCGATGAAGATATCCAGGATATCTGGGCGACGGTTTTGATGTGTTGGCCAATAGGTGGGGTTAGAGGGTGGTAATATTTTTATGTTCGAGTTATTTGTTGAGTTATAAAGGACTCTGCCTCTAGGGTTGGTTGAGTGGCAACCCCAAGAAGAGTGTTTGGCATTAATGTCTCCGGCGACAATGAAGTGCTTACCTAGAGATTCGAAGTAATTTTTGAAATTGTTAGAGTTAATTTTAGGTCCTGGAGGGCAGTAGATGGAGGAGAAAGACAGATTAAAATGTTTGTTGACAGAAACTTGGACACTTGTTGCTTGGAGATATGTTTCACTTATAAAAGGAAGAAGGGAGTGGGATAGATTATTTTTAACTAGGATCACCGATCCAGCGTGGGCAGTGGAGTCAGGGTGATTACTTTGATAAACTTTGTATCCAAGAATTTTAATAGACTTTGTTGGGGTTAGGTGAGATTCGGATATCATTGCTATGTCTATGTTATGAATATTGAGGGATGCCTGCAGTTCAAGTTTATGGGGGGTAATGCCGTTTGCGTTCCATGTGAGCAATCTAAGTTTAAAGTTAGTTTCCATGGTTGGTACTTAATTTATTTATTAGTGAGGTAAGAAGGGTTATTAGGGGATTAAGAAGTGTTATGAGGGGAGAGATTAGAGATTTAAACTCGGATATGAAAGTTGTAAGTTGGCTTGTGAATAGTTGGTCGGAGGGTGGGTCGTTTATATGGTTTGATTTTAACTTATTTGATTTATTACCTTTAACCGCTTGAGAGAATGATAAGTGCTGGGTGTCGCTGGGTTCATTTAGAGATCTTGTGGGAGCATTGATCAAATGTGGTGCTCCTGGAGGAGGTTGGTTGTTGGATTGGACTTGGCTGTTGGGTTGGACTTGAGGTGTGTCGAAGTTTTCTGTTGTCGGTCTTGAGATGGTGATCGGTTGTTGTTTTTTACGGAAACGTTGGAGGTCTTTGTGGACAGTGCATCCTCTGTAGTTTGCCGGGTGGGCCTTGCTGCAAAGTGCGCATTTTGCAGGTAGGTCCTTGGATTTGGAGCATTGATCCGAGGTATGGTTTTCGCCGCATCGGACGCATTTAGGCTGGTGATTGCAATATGATTTAGTGTGGCCGTACTGTTGACAACGATGGCATTGGACTAGATCTCGTCTGATGTGTGGGGCTTCGAATTTTACTTTAGTGAAACATATATTACTTATCTTGAAGATGTCTTGGTTGTTTGGAGATGGGTTTAGGTCTACAAAGAATAGTGGAAGAGGTTCTTTTGATTGAGATTTTAGGATGTTAGTGACGTTTTTTACCATAAAACCATGTTTTTCAATTTCTTCTTTAATGTAATCAGTAGGGATTGTATGGTGCAGATTTCTAATAACGACTCTGTAAGATTTTTCTTCGTGTGTCTGGTACGTGTGGTATTCAAGTTTGTTCTCGTTGAACAATGTTATAGCGGCACGGTAAGAACTGGCTGAGTGTAGGTTTATCTTTATATTTTTTGAGTTGGACTTGCAAAGGAAACCCTCGGTTTTCGTTATTTTTTCCAGGTTTTTACATAGAGTAATGAAATTAATCGGAGATGTTAAGAAAATTGGTGGAGGAGGAGGTGGTGATGGAGGTGATTCGTTGACTTCTGTGTTAGAATCCAGATCCATATTAACTTCGTCGATGTCGAGTAGAGAATAGCGATTTGGTGATGAGAAATTTGACGGCTCGTTTGTTTTTTTTGAGCGAGGTGACGTAGTGTTATTAGGTGACCTAATGCGTTTGTTGTTGTCGGCAGCAATCCATTCTTGGTCGTTATCTGAGGTGGCAGACGGAGAAGTTGCGTCCTGCGTCTTGTGAGAAATAGTTTTTGTGATAATTACCGGAGATAATTTCGGTTTGTTTTTAAGTTTATTAGTATCTGAGTTGTTTCGTTGCATGATGCAGTAATTAATAAGTTGCAGGTAACGGCCTACGGCCGATTTAACGGCGGTGGTTTCGGATTAGGTTGTGTTTTTGTTTTAGCGTGTGGAAATATACGGAAAACGATGATAATTATACTGAATGATACGGTTCGATTTAGTGGTCATTAATTTTAATTTTAATGAAGCGATAAGCGAAAGGCGATAGTGTACGTGCACGACGGTCAACAGACGTGTGCTACGGACGACTTGCCGTGCGGAACTGAATTAGATCTATAAACACAATTTCTGATGTTCTTAATTTTGTTTCTAAATTCGTTTTACTTTCATCGTCTATATGATAGTTTAAATATTTAAACACGTCCCTACATTTATAAAGGTAGTACCTAATTGTGTTTGTAAATTTAATTATTATTGTAATTAAAAAAAACAAAAAAGGAAATTATGTAATTGCTAGTGTTGAAAAAGTGTATCATAATTTATTTGTGTATAGAAAAACAAGTTGTACCTAAACTAAACTTCAGAATTATTACAGGAAACAGTGAAGAATCTATTACCATGTCTTATTAATGTTTACATCATTATATCAATTCATATTATTTTTAGAACATAATTTTATAATCTTGAATCAGATATGCCAATACTGTTGGGTAAATTATTAGATACAATACACATTATTACCTATATATGTTATTTGGAGAATGCTAAAATCCATTCGATCGTTATTCAGGACTAGTGAATAAACACCATCTTGCTATTTGATGAAATGTAATACACAAAACCATAAGAAAATCCCCAAGACACATTACAGCACACCCATTTCAACGAGAATATATTTTTAATTTTGCTCAGTTTATCTTCCGACAAAAAATAAATTACCATTTTCCACATTTTCCAAACCATGTAATAGTTGATACCGTGTAAACAATATTTTAATATAATATACTTGTGGATATGCGTAACGGGGTCTGCAGCGGTAGTTGGTATTTGGTAGGACGGGTGGGTGGGTGGGTGGAAGGTTGTGTGTGCTACAATTCCGGATTTTCGAGTAGGTGCGGGATACAATCGAACAAAGTACATAATACACGCATAATGAATATTATACCTACATGTAATGTGCATATCTTGTTACACTACACCGTCTGAGTCAACACGTAGAAAAAACTTACGGAAACCTAACGAACATATTACGGTGGTAAAATAATAAATAAATAAATAAAATTATACATGTAAATAATAATATCAGCATCATCCACCATAAGACTACGTGAGCGGAAATATGAAAGCGATGATTTTATATTATTGCAATTTTATAACCTGCCGATTTTTTTTCACGGGGCCGTACCCATTGCGAACGTCACCGCATTTGGCTCACAAATAAGTAATATAACTACCGCTGCTGCCAAAATATCTGAATAATCATTAAGAGGTACACGGAAAAAAAATGTGGTTAAAAAAACCATTTAAATGATTATTTGACAGCAAAATGTTGGTGTGGCATATTGACAGCCACACACCATAGGTAAAGTTACCAATTATACATTAGGTTGATGCATTATGGTTATTATAACTGTGTAATACGTTACCTTAGCTATAACATGGTTGATCTAATTATCGGAAATATTTAGTGTACATATTTATTTAGTGAATTTAAATACGAGTTAATAACTAAAACTACATTTTATTTTTCACCAAACAGGCATTGTTATAACCCATACATTATGGTAATATCGACTATAATATATTTAACCATTTACTATAATACAATTTTTTTTTTCCGTGTAGGTATGTATTATTATGATATTATTATGTCGTAAGTATATTATTGAATGGATCCAATCAATTCCCACATCTCCTGCTCTAGCAATAATACCGATATACCTAATATATATTATTATTATTAGTATTATTTCGATTTTTATTTTAAAAAAAGTCGGTTTTCACTTAGGGAACTCACCCTAACACTATGTAGCATAAAATAGAATTAAATGTATTCGCATGTAGCCATATTGTTTTACAGTTACTGCAGAATGAAAGCTGTATGATTTTAACGGGATTGTCTTTTTTTCATCTTTGCGATTTTGCGAACCGTTGTCACGAGAAGCAATGTTAAGTCAAGACGCATTTTTTGATCTAATTTATTGGTAAAAATAGGAAATTTGTTTAAATAATAATATAAAGAATTAATTAATTTACATTCCTAAAAGATACCAACTGGCTTCTGCAGTTCAGTGCGTTATAGTTTATGATTTTAATTAAACAATATGGATGATTATATATTGGGCAGTATGTATAAAAAATATGTATAATAAAGGTACCTGCTATAAATACATAAATGTCTAAAAAAAATTGTCAGTCACTTTGCATTTTTAATTAAACTGTTAATTAATATTATACGGTCATAATTTTCCGGTTTATAAATGGTTAAAAAAAAAGGACAATGGTTTAAAATAAACGATATTACCTATAATATGTAAATAATATGTTTTATATCTTGTGAAAAGAGATCGAATTGTCATTATCATTAATTGTATTATGTTTCGACTCTCGAGTATACCTGGTATGCGTGGTCAGCCGATGACCACGAGTCTAAAACGCTCACTGTATACGACTTGGAACTACGCAATATAATGAGCGTTTCACGTATTCACGTTTGTATCGGTGTACGTACCTACCTATATTATTGAAAGGACCGTCCCGGAGGCGACGATATCGGCCGAAATTTAGTGCTGTACCCAGTCCCGGACAGCGGCTAAGAGTGTAATATAATATACGAGTGCGTATAAATATATTATGACCGAGTTACCACTCGCGTGTATACCATGACATACCTATGTTATACGCAGTGTACATAATATTGTGTTGGATAACATACACCTTCGGGCACGGCGGCGACGGACTGGCACACGGCTCGGGGACGACGGCGACCGCGGTGTATGCAATAATAGCGTTACGTGCGCGATGGTGTACTATAATATAATGTATATTATGGGGAGCCGAGGGACGTTCCGGATTTTCGGAAAACCGTGACACTGACAAGTGGACCCGTATTTGTTCTACGTTTCCCGCGGCCATCTCGGTTTCGATCGGTTTCCACGATATTTTCATCAGCAACGCGAGAGGCCGAGATAGGAATTGATAAAGGGTTGGAGAGAGAGAGAGTGAGAGAGAAGGGGGAGAGAGTGTTACAAGGGGGTGAGAGAAGTAGAGGGAGAGAGTGATACGAGGGAACGTTGGATATTCAAGTGCATACTGTATGGTCTCATCGAGCACGATGAAGGTATACGGTCAAATCCCTCCAGTATACATACCTATATATTATATATTTACCTATATAATATATTTAACCGTTTCGCGTAAATCTCTGCCCGAACACACGACACAGCTAGTACCTATCTAATAAAATGGGCCACACGTATAACATACCTATAGGTACTTTACAATTTACATTGAATATAAATATTTGTAGTAGGTACAGGAAATGAAAAAGGAAGGAGCAATTATTGTAAATTATTATTGTGGTGATTGTAAACAAAATGTATATATAAAATATAGTTATTATTACCTAATAAAACAGTAAGTTTACATCGATAACATGAAAGTGTAAATATGTATTTAGTGTGATTCTGTACTAATAACAGTTTAAAAAAAAAAACAACATTATTAGGCTTTTATGAATTTGGTGAGCTGTAAATGAGGTAAATTATTTTCTTATTTTTCGATATTTCATTATCAACAAAGAAATTATTCATTCAAAAATAATAAATAAATGAAAAAAAAATAAAAAAAAATAGTAAAATGTTAAGTTAGGTAACGTCATAATATTATACTCTCACCGAAACTTATGTTGCGAGTTCCATCTGAAGTATCTACCTATATTTTACAATCAAAAATTCATTAACCTAAATAATTATATTATATACAATTATAGGAGGTCAAATTTCCACTATAGGAAGTCGACGGGTGATTCAAATGTGGATTGAATGGTTCTCAAGTAGGTACTTATCGATTGAGCTACAAATTGGGGAAATAATTTCCAACCGTATTTTATTTATTTTTTGGAGCTCGTATAATCGCGTCCAGATACGGTGTGTCGTCACGTCTTACAGGTTCCTACTCAGCCCTAACAATATTGTTTGAAATTGTGCTCATTCTATTCGGCGATCAATCGTATACTGTCAACCCGCTAGAATCGTTTAAATACGTTCTCAATATTCTAAATGGCCTGCCATTATGTTAATTGTAACGTATTTTGTTTGGTAATAAAGTAGGTTAGGTAAAATATTACCTAAAATGAAACCAAAATAAAATGTGTTCCCATCCATTCATGCATTTTCACGCATGATAGATTGTAAGATTTTAACAGTTATAAATTATAAATATGCATTATTTTTTCATTCAAATAATCTCGAAAATTCGTATTAGGTACTGAACAAAAGGGTCATGGTTTAATTTTTCTAGTATAATAATATAATACATTAATATGTACGTTTACCAAAAATGTACCACATTTTGGAATTTTTTAAAACATATACCTAATATATAATATAACGCTTATAACATAAAATATTATTTTATAGTGTAATAGTTCTCAAGTTTTTTTAATGTAATGTTTTTAATTCTAAGATTAATGGGCATTCACCTATAAAAGTTACTAACCAATTTTAATTAGGTAGGTACCTGCAGTGGTGCAGACATGATTTCTGAAAGGGGGAGGGGGTAAAAAAAATTACATAGCTAAATGGGATAATTGGAAAATCCCCCACCCTCTCAAAACTTTTTACTAAGGTAATAAAAAGCCAAGGGGGGATCTGAACCCACGTCCCCCCCTTTGTCTACGCCACTGGGTACCCGTATTAAGATTTTTTTTTATTCTACAAATATATTGTAGCTTAGGTAGCTTAAATTATTTGTGCGAAATTAAAATATAATATACGTATTTAAAAATATATAAAAACTAACCATGTCAGGTTTCCGTATTGGGAACTATGTTCGTGCACTAAAGTAAGAGCAGAATAATAATACATTTTAATAATTTAAATAATTAATTCATCCCCCAAATTGACGATTCTTATCGTTATCAAAAAATGTCAATGGTTGCCAATAGATTTTCCTTACGGTTCTCACACAAAATATGATTCATTAATAACTAATAAATTTTGATAAGTCTCGATTTTAAATTTTTAAAGATAGGACCAAATCAAACTTTTTTAGCATTAATCATATTCATTAAAGGAAAATAATATTATTTATTCACGGAATAAAAATAAAACAAATTAAGTTCCTACTAGATTTATTGGTTGATTTTTATTCAAAAATAAAATAAAATAATCATTTTAAGTACAAACGAAAAAGATACATAACTATAATCTAATCTCTTGTCACCTATTGGAAACAAATAGTTAGGTACCTACCTATAATATTATATATCATGTCTATAAGAGAATATTGGACGAAGTGGGAACATCGTAATATATTTTTATATAATGTTTACAATATATAATATAACTAGATTTATAGCTTCCTAGTTCCTTGGTAGTCTTAGGTTGTGTGAAAAAAAGTTTTGAATCAAACTTTCTATTATTTTACGATTAATCAATTAAAAACTATGCATGTGCCTGCTATCATTTACAAGATAATACAATTTTAGATTTTGCTATCAATATGTTAAATTAATTTGAGCTTCTTTTTAATAATTTATGATATCTATTTATGTAATTATTTATCATTGATTCTGAATGGAGTTATTTGGTAGTTAACGGTAGTACAATGGCCTTATCATACCTTAATATAATATCTTCTTTCTTCACATTTCTCCACTCCTCCATTTGCTAGATATAAATTCAATTTTATAACAGACCGTGACATTAATTTATACAAACGACAGTATATTGTACAATGTATTTATAATATTTACAACTTTTATACATTTTATCTTTGTAGATGTTTGCAATATTTTCGGACCATGGTAATATTGTATTTAAAAAGTAAAAAAAAATACAAAATAAATGTTGTAATAAGTAAATTATTATCAAAAAATATAATACAAAATTGTAAATAGGTACTAGACTACATATTAGATTTTTAATACACGTCAGTCTTTAGGTGCTTTTATTTTAATTTTGCCAGGCTAAAACATAGATGCAAATGCACCCGAACAAATCACAGATAATTTATGAGAAAATTGTGAACTCTAAAACTCTAAAAGTATTGCAAATTAGCATGTAGATACTACTAGGTTTTGATAAAATGATTTTGATATTTTTAGTATAATCAATCATTACTCAGTTTTCTTGCGAGAATAATATTGCATCCTTATCAGTAGGTATCCAAATTCAATGATTTATCATTGCTTTAAAATCATAGATATCATTACTTAGTAGTAGTAATTTATAGTTGTTTTCGCATTAATTTGAACGACTTTCAGGTATTTTCGTGTGTATGGAGTTTACTGAAATATATAAGTCATATATTTCAATATTTCATGTCACTAAGGAACAAAGTTTTAGCACTGAAACTAAACGCGTCAAACACTATCATTATTAATATATAGTGTTGCGTCTTATGGGTATATGACTTTAATAATAATAGGATATTTTCATGTTAATAAACTGGATTGTTAAAAACAAAGGTGGGTTTAAAGAAGAATCTAAATGTATCAAAAACATTTAGTGAAAGTTCAATTTTCATTATAAACTAACTATAAAAGTTAACATAATATATTCATAATAGATGCTAGAGTGAAAAACAATAACCACGAGTCCATAGTAAACCATTAAATAATGAATCATCAATAAAAAAAAAAAAAATATCACAGAAGGATTTCATTTTAAAAAGCAAACTTAGAAATTATAAACATAATGTATTTCAAGTATTTCCTGTTCAACGATAGGTACCTACATAATAAATAATATAATATAATATTACCTATAACAAAAAAAAATTTCATCACAATTTTTTTTCTATTTATTATGGTGTATCTACTTAGAAAAAAACAAATGTATTGATTTTAGTATGTTAACGCATTTAAAATTACCGCGATGCCATAATCCTGGCTATGGTATCTTAATGTTTAGAAATGACATTAATTGACGGTAGATTAGTTCAGAACTAAACTTTTCGTTTGAAGCTTATAAATGCAACATACTCTTTTTGAAGGTGCAACTATTAGCTATTAGTTGATAAATTAATCTTAAAAGACAATTTAATTAAACCTAGTCTATAGAAACCAAATAGGTATTGTTTGCATGAGACCAACACAAATGTTGATCAATATAGAAAATATACAATATGGGTATATGTTTGAATATATCTAATTGAAAGGTACCTACTTACATTTTTCTTAAATAAAAAATTATGAGCAATTATTTGTCCTATGATATGTTTGGATTTTGTTCTTAATATCTATTGGCCTTTAATTAATTATTTTATACCTAATGAACATATACGGTTTAACCTGAATATCGTTTAGAATATGGTTAGTTTTAATGAGTGTTAAATGAGAGTTAGTTTATTTTGTTGAAAATAAAAATGTGCTTTCGTTAAATTATAATTTTAGTTATGCATGGAATTTACAGTAAAAATAGCAGTGTTTCAAGTTGTGGGTGATATTCGTGTTTCGTACCTGTACCCATGTCTTTTACGAGCTACAACATACATATTATTATTATTATTATCAGGTGCTTTAATTCAGGTGTGGACTGGTAAAAAAGGGTAAGGGATGCTACACAATTTAAAGGGCAAATATAAAATTTATAAAATAATAATATATTTTATTTTGTTTTGAAAAAATATTAAATATTGAATATACGTTAAAAACATAAATAAGTACCAAGTTACAACAAACTTTCAATAAAAATTTTACAATATTATAGATCACTAATAATCGTAAGTTGGTAATAACGATCTGCTGTTCATTAGGTATCTAGAGTCTTTAAATATATAATAAATAATATTAATTATGAAATATATTTTGGGGCTAAGAATGATGTAGCATCCCAGCATCCCAGTCAGTCCGTGTCTGCTTTAATTATACAATTATTATAATATATACCATGTTTAATATAAGTATATTAATAAACCTACTGATTTATACACCAGACACATTATACAAATATAAGTTCAATCAGTTATAATTCCATTATATGCCAACGTACATGCAGTGCATGTTTAACCTGGCTCAATATTGTTTACCTTACCAAAGGGGCTTTAATGACTGGATTAAGTTATATTTACATGGTCCACAATGTTTCACCCCTTTTTAATACCCATTTACAGCTCTTTAATTCGGTTATTAAAAATCCAATGTACCTAAGTATATTTTTATGAAATAATAGAAACATAATAATATACACTTTTTAAATGAGCTTTATATATTATATTTTATAATAATTCATGATAATCTAATCGATTTGAAACTAATATCAAGTAAAAAATAAATAGTAATAAATTACTATTTAACTCATCTTATTAAACAAGTAGTGAATTTTTATGAATAATTTTGTTTTAAGATATTGCGTATTGAGTAAATATCAATTAATCATGAATTTATTAAAATTTACGAATTATGGCTTATTTCTATATTACCTCTGTCCTCTACAAGTATAATTAATTAGTTTTTATAAATATTTTTATACTTATATTTTATATTTTTGAAGTTAAACTTCTTATGTGAGGGGTATTGAAAAAAAAGAGAGTGACGCTCGGGCGTCACGGACGCACGGACGCTCGGGCGTCACGGACGCTCGCGCGTCACGAAAACGGTACGATGTTTTGTTTATAAAGTTTTTGATATTTTCCGTTTCAATATTTTGTAATCTTTTTGGAAACATATCATATGATATTATAAACAAACCAGTATAAACGTATAAACCATGATAAAATAACATGGTATGATGGCAACGAACTGAATATCGTCGGAGTTTGCGCATTTCATTGTATCCAGTTCTCCTCATAATGCACTATGTATATATATTGATCATGAAAACCAATGAAAAGCGGCGAACTGGATACAGCTCTGTATGATGGTCGGCGGGGTAAGGGGTATGCGTATCATAAAGTTGCCAGCATACCATGTTATTTTATCATGGTATAAACAATATTCCGTAGTCAAGTTGATAAAAGCGAAAACGCATATATAATAAATATTCCAGAGTGCGCGATAATATAATATAATATAATATAATATACTATTTTTAGGTGAGTCAAATTATGTATATTCAAAATATAACTCGATGAATTTCATCATATTATATGACTATACTATAAGTATTTAATAAATAATAATAATAATAATAATTAATATTTAGTTAATATTTGACACATTTACAATGACCAACGCACCTATATTTTTCAAATAGTATATAATACTCTGATGGTTCAATTGTATAATGATATGACATAATTTGATATTACTCAATATATATGTCTATGGTCTATCAAGTATATTTATTTATTTAATATCAAATGTAATAATTTATGAATAACAAATTGATATATATATATTATGTACCTACATAATATGACTAATGTATTTTATGGACATGAATTAATACTGATATTAGTAAATATTTTGGTCCATTGGTCTAAAAGTATAAATTAAGTACCTACACATAATATTATAAAGGTAGGTAGTAGGTATTACTTAATGTATTACGGTTTTTAGGTGAGAAAACAAAATATAACTTAATGTATTTAATTAAATTCTGGCAGGTAAATTGCATAATGGTATGACTAAACTATACTATACTAATTAAACTATTTAATAAATAATAATAATAAATATTTAATTAATACTTGATTTCATCTACATATTTACCATTACCAATGTTCCAATATGTTTCCTTTATACTTGGATAGAAAATGGTACAAGTACAATTATTTATATTATATATAAGTAACCTACATGTATACTTTGTAGAAGGTACCTACTTGATATATCATTATTAATACCATAAATATATATATACCATTAATTAACATAAGATTATTATTATTATTATTATTACAAAACCTCATATCAGTTGTATGACTGAAAGAAGTTTCACTTCATCCCCGCGTACTTCTTACACGCTCGACTTTTTTTTTAAGATAAAATGAAAAAGTTGAGGTAAATATTTCTACAAATTGTATACTCTAATAGTAATATTCAAATCAAACTTTTATATATGTAATTTAATATATTTTCTGTTTAAATACTTCGATTTAAGAAAAAAAATTGCCAAATACTGAAAACCTTTAACACTATCATGTCTAAGTATAATGTCAATAATGGTTAAGAACTAGAGTTTCGACTAAGACAAATGCTCGTGGTTTTTGTCTTTACTTGGTAGTATAAATGATAAATCAACCCATTGTATAGAGAAAAAAGTAATAAGAACACAACAAAATTATATAGACAGCTAAGCAGAATAATTTAGTTTAGTTTTAATCATTATATTAAACTATTTTTACTTTTGTGTCAGATTACTGGGCTATAAATTATAACAATTAATCTAATATTATATTGCTAGTATGATAATAGTTAATACAATACAATTATAAGAGGCGGTCATATTATTATTATTATTATTATTATGCTGTTTATAAATAAACTATATTCCATAAGGCTATCGAACGATTGAGAACACTTAAAATTAACAAAGAACTTACTGCTAACCCAAAAAATACCCAAAAAAGAATACGATTGAGAACGAGTTTATGTGCAACGTGGCCATATCATTTATTTCATTATTTGGCTATTGAAAGATTCATGTCCGTATGCATAAAATAAATATTCTTGAAAATAGTTATCAATTAATAATTATAACCTTATACAAACATATGGGCACCTAATAATATGCAGTACAAATATATGAATAATAAATGTAAAATAATAATATGTATAACTTATAAAAATATGTAATACACACTACACAGAACGACTTTTTAAACATGCTCACCTTCATTTATATTTATATTTATTTTTCTGATTTTATAAGTATACCTGAAGACCATATTTTCAAATTCCTGATCATTTTGTACTAATTAAGGAATGTCCTGTGACGATACAAATTTCAGTTTTTCAAATGAAAATTTTCCTTTTTCCCTGTAAATTATTTTGCTGGTAATTTTCTTGAAAATGTTGAAGTATCTAAATCAAAATTCTAATAAGTAGTTTCTGAGTTATTAAAATATTCATCTAACTTTAGTATGTAGGTAGTATTTGTTATACTTCAATCATTTTTCCAAATTATTTATATTGGTAGATCATTAGTAATTACTAACATTTTCAGATCATCTAAGCCACCAAATCTACTTAACCTAGGGCATAAAAATATTTATTATTCTTAGTACCTTAACTCTAACTATCGTTACTATTTTCAATATTGTTTCTGATCGAGTTTCAATTTGAATTTTAATAACAACACAATATATTTCTGGATTATTTCAATAGGTATCAACCAATTATGGTGCTCAAATTATCATTCGATTAAATTTGGCAACGTTGGAAAAAAATAAAATTTCCAGAGTTCTCAATCGTGTTACCAAAAATTCCGTTCTCAATTGGAACGTTCTCAATCGTATTTTACCGTTCCATAATAATAAACATACAAATATCGTCCCATTTAATTTAAGTTTATTCAAATTAGAAATGTTTGATTAAAATATTTTTCAATACGATTAAATAAAATTAATGATTACAATTATAATAGAGATGCTCTGCTGTACAGTAGGTTACAAGTGGGACACTGTATAATGGATGGTATTAAATTTGAATTCAATAATATAATATCATTGTATAAGAAAAACGATTCTGAGCGGAGACGGTATGTCAGTCTAGGTTTAAGACATATTATTAACACTTTTCTTAAGTTTGGTTTCAAAAAAAATTGACCTATAATAAATTCCAAATTAATCATAGCACAATACCTATTAGGTACTTATAACGCGTTATACATCAACATCAAACCCTGATACTAGCATAGATATATAATAGTGTACTTAAGAAGTTTAAAGTACCCATGAATAATATTATACAATCACAACAAAATAACTAAAATAGTTATTCTAAATAACATTGGATATGTTGTAAAAATATGAATTTTTAAACGCTCATAAAAATTTAATTTGACTAACTTATACACATTTTTTTTTGTTGATAAAGGTAGATAATCTTATAAGAAATCTTGTATTACATTTTAAAATCTTAGATTTAATAAGAAAATTTTTTACGAATTCTTAACTCAAAATAATTTGCTAATTTTCGTGATTTTTGTATATTTTGGATATTTTTGGACTTTTAATGCTTATAAAAAAAAAAATGTGACTAAGGATTTTTATATTTTTCATCTGCCTTTGAAATAATGTACTAGGAGCCTCCTATAAAATTTACAAGCTTTTTTAACAAACAAATAAAATTTTATTGATATTTTTAGATAAAAAACTAAAAAAAAATGGAGAATGAAAATGTCCCTAGACAGTTCAAAATAAATCATAATATTTTGAAAATTTTATCATGTATAGAAAATGCAAATATAAACAACCACTGGACATTTCATGTATATAATATGTTCGTTCGTTTTAGAGTTACACCAAAAACCAAAATCGATTTTTTCGAAAACAGATTTTGTGTAAAACTTCCCGTTTTCCTTAATTTTTCTTTTAGTTTTTTAAAAAAACTATGTACACTTTCCCATCGAAAAAGATACTCTTGAAGGAAATCGAAGCAGTTTTACTGCCCCAGACCATGATGACAGACACAAAAAAAAAAAAAAAAACACATCATTGTAAAATCAATACATTCATCGTTCCACTCAGAATCTAAAATTAGCAATCTTAATGATTTGATGTTAGTCGATAATACCAAAATAAGAATTTTTTATTCTTATACAATACATTAATTGCATTTATAACAATATTTTATTTTATTTTACGATAGTTCAGAAGCTTCGTATATTTGTATATGTAATCAAATTTTAATTTAATAAAAAACCTAGCATTTAAAAAATATCTGCTTTTATTAATTTAAAATTATTAGTCTTATCGTTGAATCTTTTAATTTTTATATTTTGGATTAATTTTTAACACGAATTAAAACCAATTATTTGTGTTAATAAAATACAAATTGCTTTACTAGCTGATGAATAATAATTGTCACACTAATACAATATACAAAAATACATCTGATAAAGCAAATTAAATCATTTTTTTTGCATAAAAACAAATAATTCAAGCGACTTTCTTTCAGTTAAAATCTTAAAGTGTCATAATCGCATCCTTATTTAAGTATTAAAGACAAAATTGGAAAACAGATTATATGTTTAAATGTTTAATGATCAAAATAAACTCAATTAGAACAGTTTTAAGAAATAAAAATGTACTCATAAAATGTTTATTAAACATGAAAATCTCGTTTAAAGTTTTTTTTTTTAGATGTTTATAAAAAATATGACTTACTGTGAATTATTTAATTGAGTTATTTTCATTTAATTTTAATAGGTTATTAGTTATATTTTAATATTTTAATTGTATATGCATATTGTATATTCATCTGAAAATGATAACGTAACAACAGTATATCATACATATAAACCTATGATAAGGACCATTAATGTTATTATTTTAGATTCTGAGCGAGGTGATGAATGTATTAACTTACAATCATGTAGGTTTTTTTGTGTCCAACATCACTTTTGTAAACAGTAAAAATACTTTTCAACTTATATATAATTTCTGGTAGGAAAGGGAATCTCGTTGGTACTTTAGATAAAAAATTCACAGTACTTTTCTTAATAATTGTTAAAAAAAAATAAGAAACACAGGAAATTTTACCGAAATCAAGTTTTTGACAAAATGTAATTTCCTATTTAACTGTAATATCAAATTTCACCAAATTTTTATATTAACGTTCTCAATAGTCTATACCATTATAACCATGGTATAGTTTAAAAATATTTTAACTCTCTTGATTATATTAGTTGTAGAAATGGAAAGTTTTGGACTTAATTCAAATTTGACCCATCCTATTATAGTCACTATACCAATCTCAACGCATACGGTAGATTGCCAGAGTGGTACACACTTCACAATTGCCCACCTTTTTTAAATTGTAAACAATGATTTTGATTACAAAACGCTTTAATATATTCTGTGTCTTATCATTTATGTTTTGATTTTTTAATCTCCGGTATCTGATAGTTGAGTGACTCAACATCACTTTTGTGAATGATTTTTTTTTAAAACAAAAACGCTTTTTTAGAATTTATCCATTTTCAATTTTCATCAGTTTAAATTGTAAAATTATTTAATTCATTGGAAATTATCTTGAAAAATAATGGGATATTGTAATAAATAAGAACATTTACAATCGGTTGTCTTTACAGATGAATAAATATACATTTTTTTTTCTAAAATGTCAAGAAAAATATCATTGAAAATAAATAAAAAATAATATAATATCAATAATAATAGTTTTTAATGTTAACACTTAATTTCATCACTTTATGTGAAATCTAAAATCATTTTCATACCATAGATAAATATTTGCATATCTACTTACTAAATTGTTTAGATATGATAAAATTACATTACTTACATAATTTGTGTTATTTTAATGTGATTTTGAAAACATAAACAATTTAGACAATATAAATAAAGCATAAAGACCGAATATAGCAATTTTCCTCGCTCCAATCATCTCGTTGCATGATAGTGGTATATTATTGGAATACACTTGGAAGTAATCATAAATCATCGCATTTAAATATATACTACAGAGTGGTGCATAATATTTACTTTAGTATTTTTAAAATAGTTGATTATATTTTATCGTAACAAAATGTTATGAATAATTTAATTTTGATGTTTGTGTTGGATTATATAATAACTATAAAATAAATACCTATAAACATGTTTAATAAAATCAAGTCCAAGCGAATAATTAACCAAAAGCTATTTTAAATAAATCTTAAAGTAATATTATCTTTTGATAAGGCACCTAGATAGTAACAATACCTACTAATAAATTTGGAGAAGTTTCATAAATTATAAGTCCAACCTTAACTAAAGATATTAATAAAATGGTATTTTAAGGTCTATTCAATTTTGATCGGATAAACTATTATCATCTTTCTTCAATTTTTAAAATACACTTTGTGTCGAATAAATGTTTAAATACCTACAAAATTATAACGACAGTTATGTATTGAAATGACACATAATCCATCTATTCATATACCGGTTGAATGTTATGATAGCAACGACAGTGCTGTATACAAATAAATTATCCGGATAATTTGAATTCTTATAAAAAAAAAATTGTCATATATACCTACGACCTACCGATTTTTGATATTTGTATTTTCTGAAAGAACAACTTACGAGGAACTTTGTATTAACCTTAATACCTTTGTATAAGGTTTTTTACTTATAAAAAAAAAATTAACAGTACATAAATCAACAAAAAACTAAAAACGGACAAACATTTCCAATACCTATGAATAAATAGCATAAAAATAGCCAAAGTATTTTTAGAGTTCGGTACGGTAAAACGGGACCCTATTGCTAAGGCTCTATACTGTCCGTCCGTCCGTCCATCTGTCACCAGGCTGTATCTCATGAACCATGAAAGATAGAAAGTTGAAATTTTCACATATTATGTATTTCTATTTCCGTTATAACAACAAATACTAAAAATCCTAGAATATATTATAATATAAGCAAAGTTGCCAACATGTATATAGCTGATGATGGTACGGAACCTTTCGTGTGAGAGTCCGACTGGTACTTGGCCGATTTTTTAAATTATAATGCTTACCTATATATTATTCTAAATATTAGACGAGTATTTAAAATCTCTTTGGTTTTTTATTTTTAAATTAAAACGAAAAAAACCTAATCCGATTCGACAAAAACTATTTTCAGGAAAAATTGCTGCTGTTAAATCCACCCTCAAAGTTGAAGATCGAATCATTTTTCTACTATAAAACGATTACACTTTCAAACAAAAAATATAGGTAATTATAAAATCCCTAAGAATCAAAAATATTACCATTCCTATTCAATCGAGTGACGAGATTCCAGGTTCTGAAATTCTAGTGGAAGTGCTCATTATCGTATTTTAACGAGCGTAGTGAATGGACAGCATTTCAGCCGCATGGACTAAAATACTACAATTTTCTTTCATGGCAAAAGGTTGTAATATGAAATTAGTGGAAAAGTTAAGCTAACGCATGGACTTTTCTTTTTTGGTGGCCAAAAATGTTGCAATGTCTGGTACTAATTTTCAATAAACGAGGTCATCTAGAAAGTAAAAAGTTGAAACTTAGAACTTTTTTAAAATCCCAAAAAAAACATACATAATATTTATATATATTTGTCTACATTATTATCATTCAGATGGATCGATGCACTTAGTATTTGTAATACCAGATTATGTAACCTGCAGTTTCAAAAACTCACATTTTTCATCCTTTGGCCACTTTTCAACCACTGCCCCCTTTTACTTCGTTACTACGAGAAAAATGTTTTCCAGCTTATAAGTGTTTGAGCTTAGTTGGAAGATGATAATTATCAAGTACACGTGAGATCTAGGCCATAAGGTGGTTTTTGACAAATTCGACTATCCAAGGGATACTGGCAGTTTTATAAAAATTACTTGTAATTTTCGTGATTAATATTATTACATAATATTACCTATCATAATGATATCGACTAGATTAGATATATGTAGTAATAGTATAATATGTAATTTAATAATACTTATGATTAAATACTATTAAGAAATACAGTAAAGCCTCCTTATGACCAAAACTAACAACAGTCCCTAATAACCTATATCCCGTATATTTTAGTCTCCCTGAACGGAAACTCTTTTATAACAGAAAAATCAGTTGTTACCGAGCGATTCCGTTATAAAGAGGTCTTACCGTAAGAGATACGCAATGAATAAGAATATTCCTGTAAATATTACATATTATAATTATCTGTGTACATTCAAAGTTCACTAGGTAAAAGCAAGTTCACTTGAATGATGAACGGTATACTTAAAATAAGGGAAATCCATATTTAGAATTAAAAATATGAGATCACCCTCGACTTATTCGAGTTATGGTAAGTTAATCAGCATGAACTTGAAAACAGAAAATCTAGCATAACATTATAACAAATGTGAAACTTTAAATTATTTTTGTTTTAAACTATCAATAATATTTATTGCAGACTACTATAACAGTGGTGTGTTTTCTCGTTCTTTTTTTTTTATAGTTTTATGTCACTTAAGACCTTGAGAAGATGATTGAAAACTACTTTTGATTTGAAATTTAATCCAAAAGTTTAGTTTGAGTTCAGATCAATAATGAAATATAATAAATATAATTTATTAATTTCAGACTATCTGTTTGCTAAATAATGAAATAAACGTTTTCAAACATTGCGAACAGTGTCGATAACCAATGTCCAATACCTATAGGTATACTTACCTTGGTATAATAATATCAAACATATGATATTGTATGCATGTGAAGACTAGAATGTTCTAGTCTTCATGGGTATATGTTTAATTTATTCTGTAATATTATAATCTGTGTTATACTGTTATCACGGACTATATCACGGTGTACCAACGGTATAATTCAGTGGCGGATCCAGGGCTTAATTTTTTTTTTTTTTTGGGGGGGGGGGGAGGCAGATGAGAGGGAAAAGTAAAAAAAATACAAAATTTTTCTACAAATGCGGTAGGTAAATTAATATGATTGTAAAAGCCAAAAAAAAACCTACTATTTTGATTTTACATAATTATAAAACAAGCTACTGTAATACGTATATTATTAATTTATTAATATAAATCTAATTATAATTTCTGAAGATAAATTTAAAAATTATAATACATAGGTGTCTTAAATACAGGAAAAAAAATAATATGGTAGGTATTAAATAATAATTGGGTTAGTAGACTTTGAACATTTCTTTTTTTTCTGCTACTAAATCGGCAGTCTTCAATCAAATCTTTATTTCTATTCCCCAAAATTGTAGGTAGGTAAGTAAAGTGTTTACTTAAGTTACAGAATAGTACTATATACCATAAAAGGACTAAATATGACCATACAATTGTAAATGTTGTGTTTTTTATTTTGCATAATATATAAATATATTATTATGTCACATAGTGGAAATTCCTTAAAGTATCTTCCGTTATAGGTTCGCGGTATAAATAAGCAATAGCATAACATTTTAAAACGTCATTGTGTACCTACCTTTATAAAACATAACGATATACATAAAAGTTTTGAATCCCCATGAAAAATGTTTTTGAAACACAACAAAATAACTAAAATGGGTATTTCTTTGTTTAAATATCAAATTTTATCAATATTTTAAGTTAAAAAGTTTCCACAAAAAAAAAAATGTGGTTTATATATTTTTGAGGTTTTATGGTTCCAGTATGAACTATGAACCTTACATTAAATTTTCAAATTTTTTTGTGGAGCTAAAAATAATTCCATCGACATTGGTTGAAAAAACATTTCAAATTTTAAATGTAGGTACCATGTATAACTCGAAAAGAGTCAAATATTTTTTTAAAAGATACCATGTATAGAAAGTTCTAATATAAACATTGATTGATAATCAAATATCTATGTTTATTTTGAACTTGTATTAAAATACAATAAGAAAATCTATTTTGAGTAAAAATTCCAGTTTTTTTAAATTTTTTTTGGTTTACCCAATTATTTTAAAAAGCCCTGGTAGTTTTAATGTTGACCTCTCAGAAGTACTAACTAGATTAATTTTTTTACTACAGTGAGTTTTTTTTTTTTTGTAGAAAAAATACAGTTATTGAAATTTAAAACAGAGTACCAATTAGAGATGTTCCGGGTACCCGGCAATTACTCGATGGCCGGGTACTCGATATCATATTTAAGACTCGACTCTTACTCGGTACCCGGCGTAATACCTACATTTTTACCCGGCCATTACTCGGTACCGGCGTAATATCTTTATTTTTACTCGACTCATATCCAATGGCAAACTCTGATAATCTATTTATAAATATATGCATACCTATAATTAATATAACGGGAAAAATCTAAAATTGTAGGGTGATAAATTATAATTTATTTTGGTACATATTGAAATAACTGAACCGAATTACAATAGCCAGATAATTATAAGCAAATCATGTTTTTCATCTACAAATTACAAAAATAAATCTAGTGTTTTCTGTCTAATGTTTATAAATTTGATACTGGATACTTTGATAGTAGTATAATACAAATTTTGTATTTACAGTTCTACTCGGCCTATACTCGATACCCGGTTAGTGTTAAAATTTTTACTCGGCCAATACTCGATACCCGGTTAGTGCTATAAATTTTACTCGGCCAGTACTCGGTACCCGGCTTTATACCAGATTTTCTACTCAGAACATCTCTAGTACCAATCACAAATCTTGTACCTACAGTGGTACATACAGGTACACAATGAAAGCACACATCTTTGAAAAATCAATACACAATTTAAAATAACATAAAATAATATAGGTAAGTACCTAGTTTGTAAATTTTTTTTCTTTTTCATTCTACAATTTTAAAGCAATGACAACGAATAACCGGTTCAATTGATACTTTGACTCGTTTTTGTTTCAAAATCTTATAATTATTTTTGATATACATTCATATGGATATTATTTCATGTAAAATGTGTACTGTACAATCTTATATTATTGTTTATTAAGAATATATTACTTCATTTGTATATAATTTAATACAATTTTATTTGTTTTAATTAAATATTATGATCAGTAGTAAGCTTGTATGTATGTATTTTATATTAAAAATCATATTTTGCCCGCAAAGCTTATGATTTTCAGTCAAAACGTATAACACAATATTATCACTTATTTTTGACCTGGTATCGATGTAAAATAATGTTTATATTGGTATTCATAGATTTCGTTTGAGAAAAAATTCAATACAACTTTATATAATGTAATATAATGTTTATTTTTACATATTATAGGCTAAAAGAATACTTTTTATGAATACTGAATATTTCAGTAGATTATACCTTACCCTGTATAGACTTAGAATATCAATGTATCTTACAAAAAACAAATACTGTCCAAGTATATGATAACTGATGAGATAATTAAGTGAATTCGATTACTTTTTGTAGAACCAAATTTATTAATTGGGTGTTCACTAAAATAGTGATGTATAATCAAACAACACACATACTTAAACTAAATTTCCTTTAAAGTTTAATCACTTATTCGAACTATTTGAGTATAGGAACTAGCACCTATCTATTTTTCATGTACCGATAAATTGTTACGGTACTGTTCATACAATTTAAGTTGGTGCCTGCTGTGTCCATAGTGCGTAGGTAATCCCACCAACCACAAGTGTAGGTACATAATTAATTAAACTGTTTTAATTAGTTCTAGATATTCCTTGGAAATTATTAAAATTGCATACCTAATATAAATTAAATCAATTGCAACGTTCATATAAAACAACAATATTAGATGTAATTTGAACTTAGTTAATTATTTTTATTTTTTTTCCACAAAGTGATTGAATCGATATACTAATTTAAATATTATTTCCCTTGAGAATCGACATTAAAATTTGTTTTTATCGTAATTCGTTTATTTCAACGAAAAGGCACGCTGGTCGGAATTAGATTCATTTCCAGTTAAATATAATATGTTACACATATAATTTTTACGATTACCATACGATTTATCGAATATGTATTCACTGATGGCAATTTACCACTAACATAATTTCACAAAAACCAAAATGTCGAATAATTGTCTTTATTAGAAAATGTCATTATTTATTACAGGGACTGAAACCAGGTTAGGAAAACCGGTTAATTATCGGTTTCAACAATTTATGTTAGCCGTAACCAGAGCGGGAGCACTAAAACAAGAGAGCTGTTATCAAGTCCGAGATTGAAACCGACGATTATTAAATAGTATTGATGGTGGTTTACTGTTTTTTAATAATTTAAAGTTTATGAATGTATTGATATTAATTACTGTGTGGTACTACTTAAGTATTTATAATCAATGCTTAATGCTTAATGCTTATAGTTAATAATGACTATCGGACAATTGAATAAAATACTTGGTAGGAACTAGGAATGTGTATAGTTAAGCAGACTGAATGCCTATGTATGACTGACGTTTTAATTGTCGTTGTTTCTTCGAAAATTATGTGTACGAATGAAAAGTGTTCGAATTTTATATATAGTAGAAAATTTAAATTTCCGAATATTATGTGTGAATGAATGTGTCTGAATTGAATGTGTTCACATGTTAACTGTTAGAAAATTTAAATGTTCGAATATTATTTTTATTTTGGAATCAACAAAATGTAATTTTTCGGTATAAAAATTAATTATCGTTATTATTATTTATAATTTTTTTTTTTTTTTTTTATTGATCTTAAATACATCGACATCTAGGTCATTAGTCAGGTGTTAAGTCAGGTGGTGTTTACAATATGTTACATAATTTTTTTTTAAATTAGATTATACAATTCTGATTTTTTAGGAAAAAATTAAGTTGTTTGTGTCCTGTGGGTTTGGTCCAAGTGTTTGGCAGATTTGTTCGGAGATGTGAAATTGATCGAGGTACTGGTTGTATTTATAGCATTCGGTGATGATGTGTTTACCGTTAGAAGGACGCTGCATGTGTCGCATAATGGAGATTCGTCATTACTCATCAAGTAGCTGTGCGTTAGGTGTGTATGTCCTATTCGAAGTCTGTTGATTATGGTTTCTTCTTTTGTATTAAGTCCAGGATTTTTCCATAGGTTGGTGTTATTTTTAATTTGGTTGAGCTTAGTGTTTGGTTTTCGCCATTGGGAGTGGCATTTATTGTTTATGTGAGCGTTGATTTCGATCTTCGCGTCAGCAGATGTGATGGAATTTATATTTGTGGTTGATGTTGAGTCGATAGCTTTTTGAGCTTCTTGATCAGCTATTTCGTTTATCGGTATGCCAATATGCCCAGGGATCCATTCAAATTGAATTTGTTTCCCTCTTTTTCCGGCCTGGAAAGTTTCTTCTTGAATGAGTTTTGTGATATCATGCGGGTTACTTGTATTTGTGATTGCTATTAGATTGCTTAGTGAGTCGTTAAGTATTATGAATTTGGTTTCGGAGCTTGGGTATTTATTATTTTGATTGCTGGGTTGTTTATATTTCTTTTGGTTCTGGCGCAATACAATAGAAGTAGTTTTTTTCTTCTGAGGTTAGGCGAAATTTCGGTAGCGATGTTTCTAATGCTCTAAATTGGACTGGATTTGAATCCCCCGATTGATAATCTTATGGCAGTACTAAGTTTAGTTTGGATCATATTTAAGTGAGAAGTGTTGGTATAGTTGGTATTTTTGAATAATATTGAGCTGTAGTCTGCTTTGGATCTGATTAAAGCTTTATAGATCATTAGAAGAGATGAGCTGTACTCACCCCATGTTGTATGGGGAAAATTGTTTTAACTATATTGAGTTTTTGAGATAGTGAATCACGAATATTTTTAAGGTGCGGTAACCAATTTAATTTGGAGTCAAATGTAATTCCTAGAATTTTTGTTTTATCTTGATTTTGTATAACAAGGTTATCTAGTGTTATTTTGAGGGGTTTTATTTTTCTTTGTTTTGTGAAGATGATGCTTTGTGATTTGAGGTTGGAGAATGAGAAACGTGTTTTTTTTTAAAAATCTGATAAGCTGTTCGCACTTTTTTGGAGAAACTCTTGCACTGTTTTTAGGTTTTGCTTCTGGATATAGTATGTTGAAGTCGTCGGAAAAAAGGTTTGCTTTTACAGGAACTTGTATTGTTTCAACTATATAATGAATAGCCAAAAGAAATAACGTAACTGCCAGAGAGTATTCTTGTGGAATACCGTTTTCTTGATAGAACGTATTGGATAAGGTATTGGATACTTTGACCTGAAATTGTCTTTCTTTTAGGAAGTTTGTTACATATTTGAACATGTTGCCATTTGTTAAAATTTTACTTAATATTGTTAGTATTCTATGTCTCCATACGGAATCATACGCCTTGGTTATATCAAGACTGATCATACCTAGTATTTATTTGTGTTTGAATGCATTTTCGATTTCTGTTTTTATTGTTATTAGGTTGTCCATTGTTGATCTGGCTTGACGAAAGCCGCTTTGTTCTTTGGATAATATTTCATTTTTTTCTAGAAACCATATTAGTCTTAAGTTTATGATCTTTTCCATAATTTTTGTCATTGTCTTTAATAGTGTTGTATCCTTCTGTGGAATGTTTGTTTTTTCCTGATTTGAGAATAGGAATTATTATTCCCTTTTTCCATTCTTTGGGTATAGCTCCTGAGTGCCATATATTATTGTATATATCTAATAGGAATTTATTTGCTGTTTTGCCGAGGTTTATAATAAAACAATCAGTGTTGGGTAAATTACTTTTAAAAAGTAATAAAGTTACTTTACTCGTTCCTTAGAGAGAAATGTAATAAAGTTACTTTACTCGTTACTCAAATAAAATTGTAATGAAATTACTTTACTTTTCAAATAGAAAAGTAACTACGTTACTTTCTCGTTACATTTTTTTTTTTTATAATTTTTTTTTTAATTGCTTAGCTATTATCATTTAAAAAGCGAAGGAACTAGAAATACACTTCCTACAGAAGATATGGTATTATTTGAAAAAGATGTACCTACAGTTAATAACATAAATACATACCTAACAATATTAATTAGTAATTACTTATAACTTTTAAGTTATAACTATTAAAAATAGTAGTAATAAATTGTACATATGAATATTCGGTCATTACTCATTAGTCATTACTAATAAAGATATTAGATAAGTTTATTATTTTCACCGTTTCTTGTAAAATGCCAAACAGCAATAATAATTATTTATAACACTGCAATGTAAATAATTCGATTTATCATTGGTTATCCATCAATATTTATTTTTAGTGCATGTACAGACGTAATGTTTATGCTTAATAATAGACAATAGTTAATAAGAACATTAGGAACGTATAATAATTAACCACTTGTATAATAAATAATACCCGCATTAGACATTATATTTTTAAGTTTTTCTTTTTTTGAAATTCGCAATAGGTACTAAATAATTTAAAACTGTAACGCGTTATACTATGTAAATTACTCATCAAAAGTAATTTTCATTACATTTTCGTTATTTGAAAATAATTGTAATTAAATTACGTAACGCGTTACAAACAAAGTAACGGCGTTACAGTAACGCGTTACTTTCGTTACGTTACTACCCAACACTGAAAACAATAGGGTATGCTGTCAGGACCTGGACTTTTGCTCAGACCTTTTTTTAGGGCAGTTTCCATTTCATTGAGTGTTATACTAGAGTTCAGGTCAATTTGTTACTGTTACATGGGGTTATCGTTGAGATCATTGGTGATTTTTCGGATGGCATTTTTATTTGGTCTATGAATTCTTGTTTGTAAATCTACGACTTTCATTTTTATTTGTGTTACCTATCCTGGAGATGAAGTTTGTAAGTATTAGTAGGTGGTCGCTGCTGTAAATATCAGGCAGCACTTTCCACGAGTCTTTGGGCTAGGGTGGATGTGCACATGGTTAGATCAATACTGGATAAGTTTCCATTTGCTAGATTGATATGAGTAGGGAAGGTGTCATTAAGCAATACAATATTGTCGTTTTCTAATAGTTTTTCAATTATCTTACCTCCATAGTCTGTTTTTCGGACCCCCATGTTGTGCTATGTGCATTGTAGTCACCTAATATAATAAATGGCTTAGGAAGTTGTTTGGTGATATTTTCAATATCAAATAATTCGATTTTAGTTTGATTGGGTAGATACAAATTTCATATATTTAAATTTGTTTCATTAAGTTGTGCCGAGATGGCAATAGCCTCGAAATGTGTATTTATATTTATTTGTTTGCTGGGAAAAAATGTCTTGACATAGATTGCGACACCACCACTGGCTCTTAAGCCGTTGGTTCTGTGTTGAGTGTAACTTGTATAATTCCATAATGCTGTATAGGATTTGTAGGTAAAATTGGTTTCTTGTAAGCATATGAGGTCAGGAGAGTACTCAACTATTAATATTTTTAGTTCGTTAATTTTTTTATAAAATCCATTAACATTCAATTGTATCTATTAATTTTGTGTTTTGAATGTGGTTTTTTTCTTTAGGGATACTATTCATTATGACTTAACTTATTTTAATTGATATTTATTTGGATCGGGTCTGAACGTGTTTTATTTTTGTGTAGATGCTTGATGTAGTAGGTTGGTTAATTTGGTGAGTTTAGTTTTTAATGCTCGGTCGTTTATCTTGGGTTACATTTGTTTCTTCGCAAAGAGAATGTATGTTAATCGATTTGTTAGAGAAATTTTCTAATATATATTATATTTGGAAAACGAAATTGTGAGTTCTTCGTTTTCAGAAAAAAAGTCTTGGATGAGTTTGAAGTGTTCGTCAGTTTTAGTATCAATATTTTCAACCTAATTGCTTTGGATATTTTTGGGGTCAGTGTTCGTAGTTTCTTTGATTTTATTTTCTTCTTGTGTAGAATTTAAGACCGAGGTGCCCGTTTTTTCTTCTACTGTTTGTTTGTGTGTATTATATTTATTAATAAACAAGTTATTTGGTTCTTTTTTGCAGTGATTAGAAGTGTGTCCAGTTAGTTTGCACGTGTAGCACGTGAGCGAATCGTCAGTTAAAAATATTCTGAAATCTGTATGGTCATATTTGATTATTAGCGAACCCGGTATCATTTGCTACATAGGGTGTATATTTGTATATACCTTTCTTCTAAAGCTGCTGACGTGGGCGAGCTCATCTTGGAAGCCAGCATTTAAAAAGGATATTGGTGTTAGTGTCTTAATATTTTCTAATATTAAGTGTTTATTTATAATTTAATTATACAGTTAAATATGATATTATAATACACTACACAATCGGTAGTCCAGTAAGCGTAACAAATTGATGAAATCGGGGAGACTTATTCATTAAGCACATTTATTTAAACCATTATTAAGGGGCCCTACTATTGACCGAATCGTGTGCCAATAGCCATTTTGTATATTTTGTTAAGTGTTCAAAGAAGAGAACTATTTCATAAAAAAATTATTTCCCACCAGGCCCAGAAAATCCTTGAGCCTACACTGTTACAGCTAATAAGGATATTGAGCTTAACAGGTAATATTCGGCATTGTGATTTTAATTCGAACATAAAACATTGTATAAAATAATACATTTTAAATTATAAGTTAGAAATAAGTACCTAGAATGTTATTAATTTCTAGTGCTATATATTACAAATATACTTACAATTTGATATACGTATTAAACATATTGTTTATGAAGGTTATTGTTTAATATTTTATATTAATAAAAACTGAATAGACTAAAGTTTTAAATGTTTACAATTGTCCTGGTTCCTAATGTTATTTCAAGTCTAATATAAATAGTCGTTAGTGATTATTAACTAATAAATTTAAGGTTTTACTTGATTTTTTATATTATTTGTAATTTTTATGCAGGAAATAATGTTATGTAAATTTAGCTGTGAAGTACCTAATACCTATAAGAACCCAAAACCAAAGCGAAAAGGCATTGTAAACCTTTTTTTTTTATATATATAAACACCTGTTTGAGAGATTAACCAAAACCTTAGTAGTTCATAACCGGTTTTTAAAACCAAAACCAAAATCTAAGACTTTTATTTTGGTTATTAAAACCGGTGAACAAAACCCTTAATATAAAAAACCTGGTTTTAAAAACCCAAACCGATACCTCCAAGTTTTGGTTTCCGTTCCTGGGATATAGTTATTCGCATATATTATGTTTATAAGTAGGTATAACATAGAGACATAGAGTAATGGGTATGTAATGTTTATACCATCAGCTTGGTTAGAAATCTTAAATTTCAGAGCCTATATTATGTGGATACTGGACCGCGATAACGGACGATCAATGACAATTTTAATTTTAAGTCAACAAGTTATAGTCGTACATTTTTGAATAAATGGTATATTATTATTTATTATAAGGGTATGTAATAGAGTGTTGGACCGCGATAACGCGTCGACTGTTCGATGACATTTTAAGGCGAGAAAACGTCGGGTGTCAATTTTCCTAAATAGTTGTTTAATTATTTTTCACTGTGAATATAAAATGAAAGTTACATAACTATATAAATGCTTTAAAGATATTAAAATGCTCGTGTTTTACCAACATTGGAATATTGTTTGCTTAGGTCTTCCATCATAGGAAATAAAGAAACTGCATCCATTTGTATTTTTATTATTTCTTTTTTGTTATGTATGTTTATGTGTGGGGAATATGAGGATTTAATCGAATTGTCGTATGTAATATGTTATGTGTAGATGTTCACAAGATATAGGTTTGACAAATGTATGAAGTTGCAAAAAGATAACTTTTTTGACCAAAGAAAAATATTTCTTGAATGCTTTGCTTCTACTAATGGAAGTTTTCGAAGGGTTTTTGTCATTTGAAAAATGATTACTTTGATATTTTTGACAAGAATAGACATTTATAATATAGTAGGTAAAACGTTCGCTAAGATTCGGATAAAATATAAATTATGTTATGAATAAAAGTTTTGAAACATCATTAAGATATTAATAATTTATTCGTACCTACCTTCGCATATTATCGGTGTTCGGATTAGATAAGTATTTTTT